>JARHVA010001538.1:2415000-2585000 GCA_037957365.1 Torreya grandis | reverse complement strand
TATTTTTTAATTGGGATGTAAAAAAAATAATTATTGTGTTTTGATTATAGTTAACCAATCTAAATTGTTAATATGGAGTAAGGAGTGAGATGTACTTCACTAGATACTAGTCTCATAATGATAGATGAAGTCAGTCTGATCAAGTGGTGTGTATAAAATTGATTGATCTAGATCATTATTATTTATTATTTGTAAATATTTGGGCCAAATTATATTTAGTGATACATTGTAATTTCATGAGTGTGATTCACATGTTTTTATGATACATTTTAATAGAATGGATTTCTATTATATGCTACATGTTTAGTTTAGAATCATACAACATAGGGATACTTGTTTGTCTCTTTGGATTCTTACACCATCACTATCTACTCATCCATAAAAGGAGGGTAGTTTCCTAATGGGATTAGTGCATGAGATCATTGGTCTATGTTTGGTGTGGAAAATAATTCTAATGATGCTCTCCCTCCACACAATAATACTACTTATCAAGATGACACTTGAGATTACCACATATACTCGAGTTTGGGAATTATGCTTCGGGGGAGCCATGTATCTATATGTAGATTGTATTTTATTGTAGTTATCATTGAATATTTTAATGAAGAGTTATAATTACTTATTATTTTACTTAGATAGTGGTGGTTGTATAATTGTATAGTTTTAATAGAGTCAATGTAATTACTTTCTATATTCACATTATGATGTGTACTCTCATGATATTAGAGATCAATGTTATGTGATTTTTCTATTATCACATTATGTATTTATATATATATATATATATATATATATATATATATATATATATATATTCTCATGATGAAATATATGTTTTGTATATGTGTTTAATTAAATAAAAAACCACGTATTTCTATATCTAACTTAGCAGGGTTGTTACAACACACATGATGAAAAGATTTTATTTTGAGGATAATTATTGTAGAAGTTCAACAAATCCCCTCAAAATAGGGGACATTCATAGGGGTTTTCTATCAAGATCAACCATCCTAGTACACTCAAAACACAATTTTAATCATTTATACATATATTATAGAGATCAAACTCAGGAAAATATAGTGAAACATAGTCACACAGATCATTATAGTTTTCCCTCAAAAATAACACTTTTGGAAAATAGTGTAATACTATACTAAAAGGGTAGTGAACTATAGTTGAACCACCATTTTATTGACTAGTAACCTCAAACATAGAAGATTATAGAATTGTCAAAAATGTACAATAGGTATAGTTTATATTTTCACAGCCTCAATTAGAGATTATTAGGTATGCTTAATATATACTTAGTTTTTACATAGGTTTGCTTAGATTAGGGAATCATGTATGGCATGATAACTCTCATTTAATTTTTAGATATTCACAAATAGATTACTATGACTCAGTCCAGAATCCATATGCACATATATTAAAATTGGGGACATGTGCATAGCACATTGTTTCCATATGATTAGTTTTGCATTAGTTTTCTTAGATGGAATGACAAATCCATGTCATTATCTATGTCCTATAATATAGAAATCAGATGCACTAGTTTTTTACTAATTTTACATTAGGATTACACCATATTGATGCCTCATTATGTTTTTAGTGGTTGGAATTCTTGAAGTGGCCTAGAACCATTTTACATTCTTGAGTGACCCAAATCTATTTTACATTTCATAGTTTATGTGTGTCCTAGAGCCATATTACATAAATTTAGTTACATCACATAATTTTATTTTTAGATTCATATACTACACATGGGTAGGAAATGATAGATTCATCGCCTATTTGAGTTATTGATCCACCTATATAAGAGGGTTGGATAAGTCATAGTCCAATCTAGGTTATTAATAGATTATGATCTAATTAGCAGGGGTGGAAAATTATGGAATCATGGCTAAATTGAGTTCTTGAGCCACCCAAACATGGGGATTGGGCATGCCATTATTCCAATCCAAGATATTCACCATCTGATCACCATATATAGACATATAGAATGTCACTAGGTTTTTGCATTGGTTCATGTAAGCAATGAGGTGTATTCATTCCTTTCCTCTTCATCACATCTATTTACTTAGTTTTGTCTTTGCATTTGATATTTATTAAGGACTAATTCATACATGTTTCTTTCGTGACACATAATGGAGCATAATCCAAAGACTCATAACCAAATTCATGGGCTTTACCTCATATGTAAGTCTAGGTATATTTATCTTTCCTTTATACTAGTCATTTCACTTTTCTACAATAAAGGGAGGGGATTGTAGTCACATAAAATATCATTTAATGCAATGAGTGTTAGTTGAGACCACCATATCCTTAGCTTATCCCTATACCTATATTAGGGCCTATTTTGATACTTTTCCAAATTTTATGTGCATCTAGCCCATGCCTAAATATACCAAAAGCCTCATTGATCCATCACCTAGGCATCCTATATATTTTTTTACACATGCCAACCACCTTAACATAACGTGATCCCTTTGGTCTATAGTGCAATGCACTAATGGCAAAGGGCATAGTGCTATTGACCATTGTATTATATGACTCCAATGGTTATGTTTACACTCCCCTAAGCATCTTAGGGTTGGTATAGACTCATTTCATATCTCAACTAACATCAAAACATTATATAAAGACATCCCTCATTCATTTGTCCCTTAGATGGTAATTATAAAAAACAAGCTAAGAAATAGTTTTGTAAATTAAGGTTATTGATCCCTATTTACCCCCATTTATACATGCATCCATTTATAACATCTCAGAGGTCAGATTTACTTAGATTTATAGTTTCAAGTTACACTCAAAGCATTTAAATTAGTATTCATACTCAGGTATACTAGCATCACTCTCACTTGCACCATCACTTAGATTGGGAGGAATACATCAGGATTGATCCCATTTCAAGGTATTGGTATGTAGGTAACACTTAGCACATGGGGTTTTGAGGTCACATCCATCCTACCCTGCTAATGTCACTCTTCTTCCACTTGTGTCCATCAAAACCCTATCAAGCATGGAGTCTTAGGGTTCCATAATGAAAACATTAAAAATGAATCACATATAATGATTTAGGTCTCAGTCATGTAGGTACAAGATTCCTAGAATAGAAGGAATGTCTACTCCAAATTTCACTACTTCATATGCACAAGTTCAATAAAACATCTTAGAAAGTCAATAACATAGTGAGATATTAGGAAAGAAGGCCACACTACTATTTGAAGAGGGTTTCAACACTTGTTCTCTAATGCTGACACTCTACCCTACTCCTACATCACTTTCCACTCTATAACTTATCTATCTCAATCATATCTTCCAATAAAGTACACCTTTTGTAATTCATTTCTATTTATAGGTTAAGAAAAAAATCAATTATTGTACAAATAAGTGGCTATTGAGTATTTTATTCCCTAATTTAGATACTCAACTCTTTTATATTCTTAGGGTTTTATATTAATTACCAAAATAATTAAATCATTTAGTGAACCTAGCATAGATAAAAGAGCCAAGTAATAAAATTAGTGAATAAAATACTACAATATCAAAATCCACTAGTTTGTACAATAATTTATTTGTTTTCTTAGCTTATAAATAATAATGAACTAAAAAGATTGTAATTAGCTAGAAAATATGATTGAAATAGACAAGTGGTAGGATGGAAAGTGATGTATAAGTAGGATAGAATGTCATCAATGGAGAAGGTATACAAATGGAAATATAATTGATTTATTAATCAATCCTAGCTCAGAGAAGATAAATCTTATTTACACTTCTGATTGTTGATACATTATATATTTAGAGTCAAGAACAAGATGGATCCACTAAACCTAAACAAGGGATCTCTTACCATAATAACATCACTAGAGAGGGTTCCAAAGCCTCTAGTCAAGAATCACCATGTAATAAATCTAGATAGGTCTTATGTTTTCATACTCACAAAGTATATGCAAACCAAAGAAAAATACAATCTAGTGCTCACCAAAGCTTATGGAACAAAATGGAGGTAATAAACATAAAATGTAAACATGCATATAAGATCTATAGTCACATCAATGTACATGAAATCCTAATGTATCAAAGACAAGTAAAAATAAAAATATATCTACTCTTACAAAAGAGGAATAAATTTGGGAATAATTACCTTTCAAGATGAACCTACCAAGCCTCAATATCTCTCTTGGCCAAGGTGCTTCACAATAGGTTACTGTGGTGTGTAAGGATAACAAGGATAAGTCATTTCTAGTCTACAAAACTTATCTATGCATCTAAAATACTTCTCCATAAGACATGATTTGTATCTCCAAAGAAAGTATTGAAACCCTAAGCTATGCTCTTCAAGTAGAATAGTGGATAAGTAGATGCATAATAATATATTATTATTCTTCTCTTCCTAATAAATTATAGAAATGTATTTCTATATATAGATAAATATAAACCTAAATTTTTTCAAAATTTTAGATGATAGGGTCATCCCAATTGACTTTGTATCATTATTTGCTAAAAATTAGTTAGGTTTTAGTCTAGGTTTGCCAGAATTGATCTAGACCCATAACATGCTTTTATTAATTTGAATATAGGGTCAATGTGGCTGATAGTGTAATGTAAATTTTCAAAAAGGTGTTTAGGATTAAAAATGGGCTATTGAAGGTGGTGAATGCTTGGAGGAGTGTACAAGAGAGGAGTCAAGGATTAAGGAAATATATGGGAGAATGTTATGTAAATAGAAAGTGATAATATAGGGGACAACAATAATGTAAAGCACTAATGGTTTGCCCTCCCCTTTCTCACTGCACCCTTTAAGGCATGTACTTAGAGAGATTGAGCTCTATAGGTTCCTACAAGAGAGAAAGCGTTAGTAATTAGTAAAGTTTGATGTGTATACATATACCCCACTCAAAGCTCATCATGTGTCATGTAGGTGTAACAGGGGATGGTGCTTTGGGAAAAGAACATAGTAACACACAATGCTAAAGATGAATAAATTATAATAAGAAGCAAAAAAAATGAAAGGATAGAATTAAAAAATACATACCTTTACTTATATTAGTATTGTAGATAAGAAATAAAGTGAAATAATAGAGAATGTGTCCAATGTCGGTAATATTAGGTGAACCTAAGGAAATTAGTGAAAAATAGTGAAAATTTTATTTTTTTGCAAAGAATGCATGTAATATGTGAAAAGATTCTCTATGATGTTAGTATTACATAATATCTTACGTTTCAAGAAAAAGAGCTAGTATAAACAAAGATATGGTAAAAAATAGAATATAGTGGTAAATATTTGATAGGTAAATAATTTGAATAGTAAATATAAATAAGGTAAAAATAATACATTTGTTATTTTACTATTTTGAGAGACCTAATACAAGACTAGAGAGAAACCATGGTGTTGAGATGACAACTAATATGGGGAGGACACTTGGCATCTGTAGCAAGTGCAACATGGGTAAGAAAATATGAATATTAAATTTATTCAGTAATTTTATTTGAAATTGAGCTAGATATAAAAAATTTATTAGTAAGAAAAATCAAGACACCAAAATTGACCTTAGGAAAATTTTAGGTAGATTAGGGGTAGAATGGGGTACCGGGTAGGAGGAAGCTAAACCAATAAATGCCTAAGGAATTTTATGGTAAATGCTTGAAAAGTCATCTTAGAGAAAGAATAGAGTTGACTTGGTCAACTCATTCATAAAGTGATAAGAAAATAGGGGCTAATTTCATAGTAGTGGGCCAACATAATATTTCTAAAGGTGGCTGAATACATAGTAATAGGCTGATGTAATCTAAAATGAAAAGATGGCTGATTATGTACCTTTTGATAGATGTAGTTAGTGGTAAGTGATCAATATAGTTTGTTAAATAGGGTCAACTACTATCAAAAGACTGATATAATATGCTAGAGTAGAATAAGGTCTAATTTAATATCAAATGGGTTGATTATGTTTGAAAGAACAAGGGTTAATTTAGTATTAAATTGGATGATTATGTGCAAAATGATGGGTAAAAGGATGATTTATTATTAAATGAGCTAATTATGTATAAAAATAAGAAAACATAAGAAGCTAAATCAAATCAACTGATGAAGTAGTTAATTTATGAATTTTTAAGAATGCTATTTAATTATTTATGACATGAAGATTTGATACATCCCTTGTTATTTGATATTTTACAGAGTCACCAGATATATTAGAACTTGGTAGATGTATTATGGCTACCAAATCTATTGGATCATTTGATGGATATGGATAGAGCTTGACTGGTTTCCTTGGGTTTTAGTGGCATCATGAAGATGACATGGATTCCTTTGAGTGTTGATCTTATTGTCATGTTCTTAAGAGCATGGGGATAATTGACCAACACTTTTTGATGGGATGTGTATGGGGATACCATTGATTATTTAATCACTCTAGAGGACATCCATTCATTACTTAGACTTTTGATAGGCAAGACACTAGTGATTACAGATACATCAAAGGTGAGGATGAGATACAAGCATTAGCCTAATCAGCTACATGCTCAGATAAGATTCACCTTGGGTTAAGGGTGAGATTATTTTATGTTTATATCATTCCCATTATAGACATATAGAAGTCAATGATAAGACTTATGATAACACAAGTATTGAGTTATAGTTTAGATGGTAAGGTACTTATGTACGTGATAACCTTGTGCTGGTCCATATTAGATCAAGGGGTACTCTATGGTTTTGGGGCTGTCATCTAGGTCCATTTTATGCATGATATGTATGTATGTTGTATAGAGGGTGTAATACCATGGGGCATATGATTTTATTGAGAACATGGATATATGAGAGGTTCTTTATGTATCATCCAACTGGGTTGGCCCATGCAACCAATGATAGGTTGCCTTGGGTCTTGTGATAGAGACAATACCATTAGTGTGGGCCATGCCCCACATGACAACATTATAAAGTATCACACAAGGGGAGATCATGTGGTATCCATACACTCATATAGTTTCCATATGGCCTAGTTAGTTTACCATTACAACTTGGTTAGCATAAGTGAAGATCATAGGCCACTATAAATCATGGGTAGAGATATATCTAGTGGCACACTTATTGAGATAGTTGAGACTCCCTCATATGAAATCTCCTATAGTAGTGTCTACTTATTGGGCATGACATGTGAGAGATCTAAGAGGGAGGGGAGGTAGAGGGGTACTTTTGGAGATACCAATTATCAAGCCTCAGTGATTTAAACCATGGACTGGTTGAGCATGGCATTAAGTGGAAATGAAACTAGAAAGGGTAGATGAGATGGGTGTGGATTTGGGGGCACAATAAGTACCAAAATATAGGTAGTAGTGACCATTGTGTCCTCATTATAGATAGAGACACCAAAAACCTAAGGATACCAAGACATGAGTTATTTCATAGGGGGACCCAACATGCATGCCATTAAAAAGTTGATCTATAAATTAAACCTTGATGTGAGGATCATGGAATTTGTAAGTGGTGACTCCTATTTTTACACTGGTGTGGAGGTGACTAAAGAAGGAGGTGCTTAGCAAGTGAGCATATGGGGAGACTATGATCAATGACACTAACACTGGTGAGAAATGTTTTAAATTTTTATTTAAGTTTTTGATGTAAGATACTGTTGTAGTGTGATTGTGGTAGATATAAGATTTGAGATATATATGTGATCTGATACTAATTTTGTTTTGGTTTTATAGATCTTGGGATATAGGAGATTATATTGGGAGCCTTAGTTATGGATGTGTACCGTGATATTTTGGATGGGGTAATGGCACCATACGAGTTTACCACTATAGATGATCCTAAGGTTCCATCTTCCCTAGGTTAGGTGGGATAGTTTAGATTGGTTGGAGAGTCCACAAGGTAGCTACAAGGACACAATGATGGGCTACATCCACCAATAAGGGTTAGAGAAAGAAATTCATAGGCCTAACAAGCCTTAGCATAGGATAAAACTATGCACATGGTGACCACCATCCAACTAGGATAGGTACAAGCCTAGGTGACCAATTTATAGGGACAAGTTTTTGGATTGAGATCCTAGATTGCCTCTTTACATTACACTATTCATATGGGATATTATTAGGCATCTATGGGTAGTGTGTCTAGGCTATATGATAGACATGATGGAACCCAGCCTTAGAGATGGAACTATGATATTTTGTATTTTTAATTATATATATATATATATATATATATATATATATTGATTTTGAAATTTTTATCTCATGATTTGTACTTTAATTTACATGGATATATTTATTTCTAGCACATGTATTTAGTCTTTGTTACATATGCCATGGGAAATGTATGATGAGTGTTTTATTTTATAGCATTATGTGATACACATACATGGTTAAAAATAAAAATGCAAAAATGATTTGAAAAAGCACAAGTAATCAAAAACAAATGTAATACACACTATATCATGATGATAAATGTGTAATAATAAAATATGACTAAATATAATAAACCAAAGATGGTAAAAATAAACAAATGTTTTTAAACCATGTAAAATATTTGCACCAAGTTAAAATAAATTAAAAACACATTATATCATGTTGGTAAGTATGAAAATATTGTAATAAAATGGAAGACACATGAATAAAAAATGGTATAAAAACAAAAAAATTAAGGCAATCAATCATACTAAATCATGTTAGGAAGTATAAAAAGAAAGACAAAACTATAAAATGAAATTAAATTGATCACACTAATTCAAGCTAGGAAGTATGAAAATTTTAATAAAATGGTTGTAAGCATAAATGTTGTAATCATAAAATCAGAAGGTAAAAGTGAAATATAAATTATGTAATCATAAAACATACTAAACTAAGATGGGAAGCATGCCAATGATGTGTAACTCATAATCAAATACTACTTATCTCAAATTTGACACATGTAATCTCATTGTGACTTGGGCATTGGAATATTTTGTGAGGGCTTGGTGTTATCCATGGTCTTACACTACAACTCACAAATGGAACACCAATGAGGTGGAAAAACTATGGGAATGATTTTAAAAGTTGGTTTTAATGTGGTAATTTGCAAGTAAGTCTTGGTACTATCCATGGTCTTACATTGCAACTCACACAGGGGAACCCTAGGGGGAATGATCAGCTAACAAAACAATATTTCTCAAGGGGAAATATTATGAATGTTGTAATGAAAGAGAAAATGTAAAAATCATGACATATGAGTCTATGAGAAGACCTTAGGAAACATGAGTAAAATTGGGTACATAATAAAAGACACTAAGAGTCTAATGACCATCAAAATACAAAGGATGCCTACTCATAATAAATAAAAAGTTGTATAAGCATATATGTGAGATACTAATATCAACTCATGCTTGTTATATGAACAAGGAAAGTAAAATGGACCTACCTTACCATAGTGTGCTCCCCATTCCTCAATACCTCTTACAAAACCTTTAGTCTACTACAAAGATTGGGCAATTGTGTGAGAAAGTAGGTAGCACTATTTTTTTTTTAAAAAGAAATCTCCTTTCCTAATATACTAGTCTACTACACCCTAATGGACCTTGACTCTATCATGAGGCTAACTATGGAGTTTGAGATTTGATTATGAAAAGGATATGTGTTGTGAATCATGTCTTTTAGTGTGATTTGAATTTTGAAATTTGTATGTTGCCTTTTTATAATTAAATTTTATTTTAAATGTTTTGGATTTTAAATTTTATGGATTCTATTATTCCTCCTCCATATGGATTTGGAATACCCAACATTAGTGATAGAATTGATACACACAAATGAGCTTTAGAATTTGGTTAAATGAAGCTAAGTATCCAAAGATGTGACTAACTTAACACTTAGGCTTACCTATTAATGAGCATGTTATCTCAAGATTTAACTGTATGTATTCTTAGTATGTAGAAGGAGATAAGGGAATAAATGGAGATACAAAGTAGATCAGTAAAATAGGATTATAATGAGATATCTTGTTTTCTAACTAATCACATGGTAAAGAAAGATTGATAAGGGAACCAAAGTTTGTACAACCAAGTCACAATAATAATTATTTGATTTATTAAGTTAGAAAATAATCATGAGGAAATACAAACACATCCAATAAATAAATTAACTTCATAGATATAAGCATGAAATCATGGAAAGAACATAAATAAGCCATAAGAAAAGATGAAAGAAAATGAAACCATATACAACACATAATGCATAATATAAATATCCATGTGAAATAGATAAGTAAAACTAGAATTGACATAAATTTAAATGATATAAAATATATAAAAGTATATCACAAGTCCAATCCAAAATCATAGTGAAGAATAAAATGAAAGAACACCATGTTGTGTTCAAAAATACTGATAAATTTATCCATGACATCTGAAGTGTCTCTATGAAATTGGATACTAATGGTAACCAGAGTCTCATCTATCCTCATGGACATATGTGAAAAGACCTTTCATCTAGTATTCACAATATAAAATGTAGGTATAACTAAAGGATCATTCTCATGAGGGATATTGTGCATAGAATACTCAAGGAGGGGGAATAGATGATAGAATAGGAATGGTATTTATGGGACAAGAATATGGCTCCATCAGTGGATAAATAACCATGGGTGGGGAAGGAACCACATGTGAATAAGGAGGAGTCTTCTTACATGGTTGACTTGTGTAAGGAAGAGTAACAGGCATAAAAATCATCATAAGGTGATCATGAAGGTGATGTTGGAAAATACATCATTGATCAATATGATGGGTACCGCACTAGTTATAAAGAAAATATACTTCCCCATATTTAGGGATATAAACAAGTAACAACTTAGGAAGAAGTATATCAGTGTATTTGGGATGGCAAAGGGTAGGATACAATGTGTTAATATATTATTGAAGCTTTTGACATTTGGTGGAATAATGATTATTTGTGCCATGAAAGAAACATATATGCTTATTAGTATACTCTGGGGGTATAATAATGGAAGAAGTAGAAGAATTTTGGGAAGGTTGATATAATTGGAAGTCTCTATTATAATGACTAGAAACTTTATGAATATCACAGAAATGTTGATTGACCCATTGGGTGAGCGTGGGATCAAGATAAAATAAAAGAAAGGACATTGCCAAGGGAAGATAGGGATGGTCTATATAATAGAATGGGTTAATTTGAAGTTAAATAATAATTATATACAAGATAAGGCTCATATAAAGGTAGAGTGGGAGTAGGGCCTAGACTAGGTTCAATTGAAGGTTAGGAAAAACTTGCAAAAGGCTTAAGAGTAGTAGCTAACATCTCTAGGGGAAACAAACTATAAGGATCCTGGTATCTATAAAAATGGTAAGGATTGGTCATGGCATGATCCATAAGCATGCTTGTGATAGTCTCATCTGAAACTGAAGGTGCACCATGTGATCCCTCCATCTCTACCCTAAAATGAAAAAGAATAAGACTATAATTAGACACTATGAGAGAAGGAAATGTTTTAGACTTAGGATGCACCCTAGCTAAAAGTAGACATGTTAAAGTCCTACTCTCAAACCTATTCCAACATGGGAATGACCCTAGGCTATGGGTTAACTAATTTTAGGTCAGACCTCTAGGGGTTTTTAATGAGGTTAACTCCTTTGATATGACAATTTGAATCTCTTTTCTTAAAAATTAATCTATTGGGATGAAAAGGGGGAGGAAATAAATGAATGGAAACCTACTCTAAGTTGTGATGCACCAAATTTTCAATGATCCACTCTCATTTTAGACACTTTTATGACTATTAATGAATCCAATTAGGACAAGAATTGATTAGATTTTATGATAAGGTTGTAAACACAAGTATTTTATATGAAGGTTGAAAAGAGACCTACAACTTTAAGGACAAAAAGAGATAGGTTTAAGAAAAACACTATGGAATTATAACACTTCAAGGGAAACCTCATTGGCCAACACTTCACACAACCTAAAAGAAACCAAAAGACTTGAAACAAGGTACATGAAGGACATATAGATGATAAATAGGACACATACACTATGTACATCAAACTTCAATAAAGCACACTTAGCATTCAACTAGAATCTGAGATGTCTTTTATTGATTAAAAAGAGTTTTAAAAAGTGATTTTGGTAGATCTTCACTTTATCAAGCCCATGAATCCAAATCAAGAGATCAAATCTTAAATTTATAGTAGAATGAGTTGAGAGAGAGGGGAACTAAATAGATGGCCCTTAATAAATGTGACCCAACCACCTTTGATCAATTAGAATTAATCTAAGGATGCTGAGTCATAATCTATCAAACAATATCAAGCCCTTAAGGATCTTGAAATACTAAAATTCCCCATTGTCTTCCTCAATCATGCTTCATGTTCTTCACACTAGTAGGAAGTTACTTAAGCTTTCTCAATGATGTTCTTTTTAACATTCCTTACACAATCACCATTCTACCATTGCTTCTAAATCCTAAATATATATTTATTATGGATGAAAACTAATCACCTTATTGGTTTTCATATAATCATGATTACAAATGAAGATCTATAAGCTAGGTTTTCTTGAATCTAAACAAGACATAAAAGCTACGTCTAGAAGCTCTTGAAAATTTTACATGGCTTTAATGGATTTAGATGGATATTTAGGGTCTTTAATAGTGTTAGATGGATTTTTAGGGTCTGCTCTTGGTAACTTGGATCATGTTTGATCTTGAATTTATGTATTCTACCTACTCGAGGTGGAAAAATCTTTTGTTCCATGTCTACCTACATGGCTTTCCTTTGAGATATTTGCTTTGGTTTGACCTTAGGTCACATTTTCCCTCCATTAAAGTCCCTTAGACTTCAAATTTAAATTTAAACCATTTATATTGAACAATACCTTCTATAATATGACATTTGTTAGCTCTGCATTCATCCTGTGGGTCCTATAGTTAGCCTTAGTTAGTTCTTACACTTGCACCATATGGCATTCTCATATTCATCCCCAAAATACAATGACTCTTTGACCTCTTTCTCATCTTTGATCTAATTTGGTATGATGTATCATGCATCATTTATCAACTTGGACCCACTCGCTTTGTTAGTTGCCACATGCTATTAGATCTTCACTAGAGCTCCCACAATATTGACACTTGTCAACCCCTTATTAATTCTCAAGATCTAATGACTAGTTGACCTCTCTCTCACTATTTATATTGATCTAATATCCCATGATCTTACCACTTTTTAGTTTCACATTCAATATCCTAATACATTGACCTTTTGACTATGATATCACCATTGATCTTTGATGCATGATCAAACATGCACCATTAGATCTTTGGGACCCATTGACACTGTCAGTAACCTGCACACCATTAGATTTGATCTAAGCTTCTAAGATTTGGAAATTTTTCATATCTACATTCAACCTTAGAACTTTTGAAATCAAAAGGCTATTCCACTAGGCTCAAATTTGACATCTACATGCATGTCCCACTCTGTAAGTTTAACCTTATAAGCTTATATCTTGAGATAACAAGCTCATCAAGATAAAAAAATTATAGAGCATTATTTAGGAATGAATAATTCCATGTCTATGCAATAATTTGACTTTGAGTGGCCTCCTAAGTGAACTTATTAAATGCATAATCTAGCTAACCCATTCATTTCTATGTGATGTGCCATGATGGTCTACCTCCTTAAGATCACCAAATTAACAATTTAAGCCTACTTAAAGTGTTTCAAAATCTTGAAAATGGCAAGTGATATTCTCTTAAAGTATATCTAATCATTATACTACTGGATCATCCTTAAAGGTTTGTAGACAAAAAATGCACCAAGATACAAAATTTACAAAGGAAATACATAGCATGAAGTACATCCTATCACGTAATGCATCACTCAAGGGTTGTTAAGACAAGATTATAATATGACTATACAAGAACTAACTATACATGTCTTGAACACCTTCAACATGACTAAAAAGCATAATATAAATATAGGTCATGACCCTTGGTTATAGGTTTGGCCAATTTATAGTTATATAAATTGACCAAAAATTTTGGTGACTTAGTTAGCTTGACCAACCTATTGGTCATGAAACCTAGAATTTGATCAACCTTACTCATGGTGACTAGAAAAATGAAGAATTAATTAAAAAAAGATTATTCCTAACCTCTAGAAACACTTTGAATCAATGAGACACACACAAACAAAAATAAATCAACAAAAACACTAAACAACTACCCAAATAGTAGAAAAAATAACAAATAGAACAATGTGTAAGAGCACTTGGAGCTAAAGATAGACCTATCTACCTATGTAAAAATATCATGTGATAACACTAGTAGAAAAATTTAAGATACCTCCCATTGATAGGGATGGGAAGGCTCTTTCCATTCAACTTAGAAAGCTTAAAGGAATTACTCTCATTGTAACCTATGATAACATAAGGTCCACTCTAAACACTATCAAACTTAGAGTGTTTTCCTAGTTTTGCCCAATCGTTATCCCATTTGAGGACCATATCACATTGTTTAAATATAATTGAGGAAGCTATCTTATCAAATGAACTCTTCAATTAGTTCTAATTATACCACATAATATGCATATCAATTTCCATTGTCTCATCCAATTATCTTAGCTCATTCAACCTTATATGTATAACATCATCCTCTAGGAGCTCAAGTTGATGTGCAAGCTCTAATGCAAGAAGTTTAAGAGATATAGGAAGTTTTGATTCTTTACCGTAGATAATAAGGTATGGATAGTATCCATTAGCTTTCTTAGGTATCACTCTATCTACCCATAGGGAAGTCCTTAGTCTAATATGCCACTCCCTCTGACTATGTTCCATAGTTTTCTTGATAATCCTCAATAAGTTCTTATCTATGAACTCTACTAGTCCATTACCCTATGGGTAATAGTTATAATATTCCTAGAGATAAATTCCATGTGAAATATCCCACTCACATACCTTCTTATTTATGAAGGCTAATGTATTTTTAGAAATTATTGTAGAAGGCACATCGAATCTAGTCATGAGGCTATCATAAAAGTCCAAAATAGAATCTTCATTAGCTTGCTTGAGGGAAATTTATTAAAACCACATTTTAAAGTAGTTTATAGCTGTAATGATCCATTTATTTCTTTTACTTAGAGGGGTTATATCATCCCTATGAAATATAATCCCCATTACATGAAAGGCTATTCTACTTATATGGATTGCAAGGGAAGGGTAGCCAGTTTCCACTTACCAACAAACATTGCACATTTTGGGAATTTCCTTACCCAAGAGTGCGCATATATAAACATTTTGGACCAAAAATACCTAGCTCTAATTATATTAGAGGTTTTTGTCTTGGTAGCAAAGTGCCCACCAATTGGACCTTCATAGAACTGCTTAAGCATCTTGTCTATTTGGCATGATTCCACACACCTCAAAAGCATGCCTCTTATGTTTCTCTTGAAAATTACTCAATATATTAGGACATAAGGTATAATTTCAAAGCTTAAGTGACTTCTATTCACCCTATCTAGTCCATAAGACATTATCCTAACTCAAGAAATCTAAGTATATTATATGTCTAATTAAAAGGTGTGTTGTCTGTAGCTGCCTGTTGGCTGTCATGGATTGCCAACACTTGATATTTATCTTATTTTAAATTTTTTTCAATGTGTTCACATAAAACTCTTCCCCTTAAATTTTTTGTAACTCTAAATTCAATTTCATACTCCATGCATTTTATCACCCATCTAGTTATTTTTTGATTGAGGTCTTTGTTGAGTATAAACTCTTTAATACTTGGGTGTAACACCATGAGTATGATTTTACTATTGGAGACCATGTGCCTAAACTTATTCAAACCAATCCCTACTAAAATCACATGGTTTTATAAAAAAATTATACCTCTCCTCATACCCCTTTAAGACTTAACTAAAGAAAGTAATAGATTGTTCCAAACCTTGCTCATTCTGCTGCATCAACATGGCAAAGATTATATCCAACATAATGAAGGAATACAAGTTGAATTCTTTGTAAAAAATAAAGATTAAGAAATTTATGGGCATGAGATATGGCCTCCTTATTGTCCCCAAAACTCATCTTACCTTATTTGATCCATGTAAACTCCTTGCATTTTCTTAACACACGAGTAAGAGGCTTGAATAGTTCTGCAAAGCCTAGAATAAACCTTCTTATAAAATTAATATTTCCTAAGAAACTCTACAAAACCTTCTTGTGCTTAGGAAAGGGTAAGGATAAGATAGAATCAAATCTTTTAGTATGTATGGAAAGACCATCCTTGGACATTACATGGCCTAATATCTTGCCCTCATAAACACCAAATATACATTTTTTAGGATTTAATGACACACCAAATTCTCTACATCTTTCAAATACTAACCTCAAGTGGGTAATATGATCAATTGGGTCCTTTGATAAAATCATGATATCATCTATGTAGATGAACACCATGTCATTGATCAAACCTTCAAAGGAAACATCCATTGCTCTTTGTAAAATTGCTCTAGTATTGGATAATCCAAAGGGCATTTTCACATATGCATTAGTACCCCACTTTGTGGTGAAGGTAGTCTTATGCCTATCTTTTTCCTTGACCATAGTCTGATTATAACTAGAGTAAATATCAAGCAATGAGAATCTTTGATAACCTACCACCTTTTAAATAATATGATCCATTGGGGATAGTAGGTAATGGTCTTTTAGGGACACTCTATTGAGATCCCTAACGTCAACACATAATCACATTTCCCCATTCTTCTTCCTCACGGGCACAAGGTTTGCCACCCATGAGTAATGTTGAATGGTGAATATTATATTTGATTTAATCAACTTAAATATCTTCCTTCAATTCATCCACTTTCAGATTGATAGGCCTTTGTTTCTACATGATTGGCTTTGCATTGCTCTCTAGTTCAATGGTATGTTGTTGAAGTATGGGATCAAAAACCTTCAAATCTTTCTATTCATATTCAAATACACTAGATAACTATTGGCACAAATTAACAAATGCAACTCTCTCTTTTTTTGTGTTAATCTTTCCTAACTTCAATAATTTATCTTTAAATATCTCTATCCTTTAATAATGTTCCTCCTTGGTTGAGACACATGCCTTGAACTTTGTCACTTGGTCATCTTCATTGAAGATGATTTCCAATGTCACAAGCCCCTTAGGTAGCTTGTTAGATCTCATCTATAATATCTTATCATCATACTAATGTTGGAATTTGTTTTGATTTTTATGGCAAAACTCTACCTCCTGCATTAAAAAACATATGATTTGGTCATCATTAATCAAACACCTACCAAATTATCTCATCATTAGGTACAAATATCCTACATATGACCTTGATCTTAGCTTTACTATAGTTTCCTTTCACTCCTTCTACAATGTCATACTGAGCTCCAATGGATGCAAGCCTATTTGCATATTGATTTACCTCTCTTGGTATGGATTATATATTGAATTCCAAGAAGTCATTTATGATATCCCATACATGATGTTTTTAATATTTCAAATGATGGTTATTGATTGAATGTATGCCTCTCACTTATTATATAACAACCTCACTATCAACAATGACATGAAGAAGTTTGACACCTCTTCTTCTTGTGAACCATGTAGAAGGGCTTCATATTCAACTATGTTTGAAGTGCAACTAAATTAAAATCTTACAGATGAATAATACTTATTATTTGAGGGTAAAATTATTATGGATATATCTCCACTACCATTATTTAACCTTAATCCATCAAAGAATAAAGTCAATAGACCTTCTTATTCTTGAGTGGTGTTAGTTAGGCAAGGTATAGAAGCATCCTCCTCATTCATAAAAGACACCCCTAAGCCTAATTTTGCAATATTAATATAGAGATTAGATCCATGATTGTTATCTACCCATTCATCAAGTATAGGTTTGAAATGCCTTCAATATGGTCATGAAGCTCTTGCTCACTAGAATTGTCATCTTCATCTAATATAGTATAATTGATGTTTACAAGGTTAGGCATATAGGGCTCTAGATGGAACCTAGAGATAGTTTATGACCTAATAGTGACCCTAGTCCAATATTTGGTCCTAAAAACCATGTATGACTAGTTAGAGGATAAATAGTCCCCAATTTTTTTTTAGTAAAGTCCCTAGATAGGCATAGGGGAAAATATGAGGGTAGGTTGACAAACATTACGTCCTAAGTGATGACACAATTTGGGCAAGCTACCAATGTGATCTTAAGATCTTTCAATATACCTATTATTTTAGTGGGGGAACCATCTAACTAGAGAACACCTTTTTCATTAGGCACATACTTAAGCTCAATCTTATTTGTTATGGCTTTAAGCATAACTAAGGTTGAATCACTTGAATCTATCATACAATTTTACACTAAAAAATCCCCTATGATGACTAACAAATAAAATGGAGGGGAATTGAAAACCTTAGGGGGATGAAAAACATTATGAACTTGACCTTGACTAGGCTGACTACTATTTGTAAAAATAGTGTTCACCTTATCAGTTATCTCATTCACATGAGAAATCTTAGAGAGATCTTACTGAAGGATCTATTTCTATCCTAAAATAGATAGAGTATCATACATAGAAATAGTGACACTAGCCTTTTTCATATGATCTATAATATTGAAAGGAAGACTAGTACCTTTGAATTACACCTTAGAAGTAGAAGTATCACTTAGCACTTGAGTGATATGAGGAACAAAAGGAGACTTCTACTATTATCCACGATGTTGAGGTATTTATTGAGTTACAAGAGCTTTAGTAGATATATTTGAAGTGATAGGCTACTAATTAACTTGTGGAGGTGTTGAATAAGCCTTAGGCTACCCCAAATTATCATCCAACATCTGCATCTTAGCCCTTGTATTGGCTACAATGAGTTAATCTACCCTTTATGCAGTCTACCCCATGTTTAATATTACATGATCCAACATATGCTCCCCTTATTTAAAGTTTATGCACACGGTGTTAGTTGGTGCCTTACCCATGATCCCTTGCTATTGAATTTGTGCTTCTAATGATTTCATAGTAGGCATGTTATCTTGATAAATTAGAGGGTCTTATGGTGGAGGATGCATTATGTCATGGCCTTGGAATGAAGGAGCATGTTACCAACTTGGATCTTGATACATTTTTCCATTACCATCTCATTAGACTACCACCCTTATTGCCATTGACCCTCTTATGTAAGGTTGTTTTGTGTGGGGATCAAGGTTCTTGAGCTACTAACATTTGTGGGGTTTTAACTATTATAAGATCTAATTTGAGGAATTTGGTCTTGGGGTTTTAACTATTATAAGATCTAATTTGAGTAATTTACTTCTAATGATGTCATAGTAGGCATGTTATTGCGTAGGGTATTGGGCTTGAATGAGACCTTAGTATGGCCTATATGAAGTCTGTTGCTATCTCTCTAGAACCACTAGCTTGTTGTTTTGTGCCTTTAACAAGATCTCAATCCTTGCAAATTTGTCCACTTCACCATCATTAGGTTGGGATTGATTTTTTAGAGTGGGTAATGGAGAAATGGTAGGTGGGGCTAGCTAAATCTTAGAAAAAAGTGGCATGAGAGGTCTTGGCATAAGTTTTCCTACTTGTATCAAACAATTTTCTACCCTTATAATTATCTCATAAGCCCTAAGCAGAGTTATCCCACCCATAGATTAGATCATGACTGTAATGTTTAAATTTAATCCTCTCAAATATAAAATAAAAGTATAATTAGGTGTGGGCTTAATGATGATAGGGATCCTATCCGAAGTCTTTTGGAATATATAGTTGAAATTAACCATAGATTCTTGGGATGCCCTCTTGATTGAGGTGAGTTGTTTAACAAGTGACACATGGTCACTTCTATCCTCAAAATTTTTACATAGGCACTCACCAAACTCATCCCAAGTATTGATTGAGGTATGAGGTAGACCCCTATACCATTGTATGTCTTTGCCTTCAAAGGATGTGGCTATTAGCCTCATGGCTATATTATCTTGCATAGTGTTATGTACTAAATAAAGGTTTGCAATGTCAACTATGTACTCTATAGGGGTGGTGGAGTTTTTTCCTATATAGTATGGTAGACTCTTTAAATAATTAGTAGGTATGTCATCATGATTTAAAAGGTTAAAAGGTCTACCACCATTAAAAGGTATAAAAACTTGCATTCTAAGCCATGTCATTTGTATAGTGGGGGTTACACTTTACTAGCTGATCTTCTAGTAACCTTTGGCATGAGAGGTACTATCTAGATGATTTTATGAACTTTGCACTTAGATAATATTCATAGTTTGATGATGGTGGATGTCTCCTTATACTTCAAATACTTCTTCTCAGCTCTAGACTTTGGCTATGTAATAGAAAATGTGTCCCATCAGGTGTGCCAAAATTATTATAGACTTAGGTTACACCCTAGCTAAAAATAGAAGTATCCAAGTCTTACTCTCAAACCTAGTCCAATATGGGAATTACCCTAGGTTGTGGGTTACCTAATTTTGGGTCAGACCTCTAGGGTTTTTTAATGAGGCTAGCTCTTCAGATATGACAATTTGAATCTCTTTTCCTAAAACTTAATCTATTGGGATGAAAAGGAGAAGAAAATACATGAATGTAAACCTACTCTAAGTGGTGATGAACCAAATTTTCAATGATCCACTCTCATCTTAGACACTTTTATGACTACTAATAAATCTAATTAGGACAAGAATTAATCAGATTCTATGACAATGGTATAAACATGAGTATTTTGTATGAATGTTGAAAAGAGACATATAACTTGAAGGACATAAAAAGATAGGTTTAATAAAAACACTATAGACTTATAAAACTTCAAGGGAAACCTCACTATCCAACACTTCACACAACCTGCAAGAAACCAATAGACTTAAAGCAAGGTACATGAAGGACATATAGATGATGAATAGGAAACATACACTCCATAAATCAAACTTCAATAAAGCACACTTATCATTCAAATAGAATCTAAGATGTCTTTTATTTCTTCAAAAGAGTTTTAAAAAGTGATTTTGGTAGATCCTCTCTATATCAAGCCCAGGGATCCAAATCAAGAGCTCAAAGCTTAAATTTATAGCAAAATGAGATGAGATAGAGGGGGATTGAATAGATGGCCCTTAATAAATGTGACCAAACCACATTTGATCAATTATAATTGATCCAAGGATATTAAGTCATAATACATCAAATAGGAACAAGTCCCTAAGGACCTTGAAACACTAAAATGCCCCACTATCTTCCTCAATCATGATTGATGTTCTTCATGCTATTAGGAAGTTACTTGAGATTACTCATTAATGTTATTTTTGAAATTTCTTAAATAGTCACCATTATACCATTGATTCTAAATCTTGAATATAGAACTATTATGGATGAAAAACAATCAACTTATTGGTTTTCAAATAGTCATGATTGTAAATGAAGTTCCATAGGCTAGATTTATTGAATCTAAATGAGACGTAAAACCTAAATATAAAAGCTCTTGAAAATTTTATAGGTATTTAATGGAATTAGATGGATTTTTAGGGTCTTTAATGGCATTAAAAAAAATTTAGGGTCTACTCTTGGTAACTTAAATCATGTTTAATCTTGCATTTATGTATTCAACCTGCTTGGGGTAGTAAAATCTTTTGTTTACCTACATGGATTTCCTTTGAGATATTTGGTTTAGTTAAACCTTAGGTCATATTTTCTCTCCATTTAATTCCCTTAGCCTTAGATTTTTAATTTGATCTATTTATCTTGAATTGTGCCTTCCAAATTATGGCATCTGTCACCTCTGTATTTGTCCCATGTATCCTATAGTTATTCCTAGTTGGTTCCTATGCTTGTATCATATGGCATTATCATATTCATCCCAAGGATACACTAAATATTTTAACTCTTACTTATCATTGATATACTTTGATATGATGGATCACACACCATTGATCAACCTATATCTACTAGTTTTGTCAGTCATTGCACATTGTTAGATCTTTGCTTGAGTTCCCATGATCTTAACACTTGTTAGCCCCTCATTCATTCCTAGCATCTACTGACTAGTTGACTTCTCACTCATCATTGATCTTGATTTTGGTTTCCATGATCTTTCCATTTGTCAACTTCATGTTTAATTTTATGATATGTTGAACTTTTGACAATGAGCTCACTGTTGATCTTTGATGCATGATTGAACATGCACCATTGGATCTTTGGGACCTATTAACCAAATTTGACCCCAAGTCAAATTTGGGTCAAAACTTATTATTTTAAGTTTTTTAGGAAATTTTAATATGTCTTATGGGGTCTCCTATTGTCCTATATGTCTACTTACCCTTCCCCTAGTCCCTTTTAAAGTTCATCCTTATTGTACTGACCTAGTTAGCCAAAGTCAACATTGGTCAACCATGGTCAAACTTAGTCAAAATATTAATTTAAAAAAATATATCTTAAAATGGTTTTTTATGTTTCAAGGTGTCTTAAAGTCATAAATTAACCATTTTTTAGGTCTCATGTGCAAAAAGGGTCATTTGGCCACAATTCTAGCTCATTAATTGACTTGTATGGATGATGGGAGTTACAAAATATGTCATCAAGGTGGATATAAACGTGGATAAGGTCAAATAATTTAAGAATCAGTTGGGGGATAGTTATAAATTAGTTATGATCAAGAAATGGTAGTTTTCCCTAAAAAATAAGAGCTTTTGGGCACTTATATGGACTTCTCATGTCCACCATCAGTTACAAACATGGTAGAGTGACTCTTCACCTCCCCACATGCCATTCCTACTAGGCTCTTATTCAAGTATGAAATTGTTTCTATGGTGCACAATCTACCCCTACATCAGTTATCTTGTTGATTATCCTATGTACACTACCTTCATATTGAAGAAGTTATGTTAGAGTCATTCAATTCCTAGAATTGATCTTCGAAAGATTTGTTGTTTAGTGGGAGTGTGATAGTCTATGGGATATATCTTGGTGGATTACCACTTTAGTATAGTTTTCATTTTATTCAAATTATTAACTCTTTTCATGAACAAGCATTAGATTAGGTGATATACACTTAGACAATAATTTAGGGAGCTAGCCCTTTTAATCCTAGAGATTCATCTCTCTTACAAGTTCCCAAAAACATGAGAGATGTTCAATGTTGCATCAAATTGAAGGAGCTTCATAGAGTGTCTTAGGGTGCACAATTTGATGACAATAGGACCCATTGACACTATCAATCACCTGCACACCATTAGATTTGATATGAGATTCCAAGCTTTAGAAATTTATTAGATCCACATTCAACCTTGAAAATTTTGAATTCAAATGGTTATTCCTCAAGGCTCAAATTTGACATTTGTGCACACATCCCACTCTACACATTTAACTTTAGAAGCTTATATCTTGAGATAGAAAGATCATCAAGATAAAAAATTTACAGAGCATGATTTAGGCATAAATAATTCCATATCCATGTAATATTTTTGCTCTTAGAGGTCTCTTAAGTGAACTTATTAAATGCATAATCAGTCTGACCCAATCATTTATGTGTGATTTACAATGATGGTCTGGCTCTTTAAGATCACCAAATTCAAAATTTAACCTTGCTTAAATTTTATAAAAGCTTATAAATCACAAGTGATCTCTTGAATTCTATCTGCTCCATCTATTGTGAGATCATTCTTAAAGGCCTAAAAACTAAAAATGCACCAAGATACAAAATTTACAAAGTAAATACATAGCATGAAGTACATCCTATCACATAATCCTTCACTCAAGGGATGCTAAGACAATATTGTAATATGACTATGTAATAAATAACTATACATATCTTGAATACCTTCAACATGATTAGAAAGCATAATATAAACATAGGTCATGACCCTTGGTTATTGGGTTGGCCAATTTCTAGTTCTAAAAATTGAACAACATTTATATAGAACTATTTTAAACTTAGGATTCACCCTAGCTAAAGCTATAAGTGTTCAAGTCTTACTCTCAAACCTAGTCCAACATGGGAATGACCCTAGGTTATGGGTTAATTTTTGGTCAAAATTCTAGGGTTTTTTAATGAGGCTAACTCTTTAGATATGATAATTTGAATCTCTTTTCCTAAAAATTAATCTATTGGGATGAAAAGGAGGAGAAAATACATGAATGGAAACTTACTCTAAGTGGTGATGCATTGAATGTTTGATTATCCACTCTTAGCTTAGACACTTTTATGATTACTAATGAATCTAATTAGGATAAGAATTGATCAAATTCTATGACAAGGTTTTAAACATGAGTATTTTGTATGAAGGCTAAAAAGAGACCTACAACTTGAAGGATAAAAAGAGATAGGTTTAATAAAAACACTATGGACTTATAACACTTCAAAGTAAACCTCACTAACCAAAACTTCACATAACTTAAAATAAACATATAGACTTGAAGTAGGTATATAAAGGACATATAGATGATGAATAAGAAATATACACTCTATAAATCAAACATAAATAAAGCACACTTAGCATTCAACTAGAATCTGAAATGTCTTTTATTTCTTTAAAAGAGTTTTACAAAGTGATTTTGGTAGAGCTTCACTATATCAAGCCTAAGGATCCAAATCAAGAGCTCAAAGCTTGAATTTATATCAAAATGAGATGAGATAAAGTGGAACTAAACATATGACCCTTAATAAATTTGACCCAAAAACCTTTGATCAATTAGCATCAATATGAGGATGTTGAGTCATAATCCACCAAACAGGAACAAGTCCCTAAGGACTTTAAAATACTAAAATTCTCAACTGTCTTCCTCAATCATGCTTGATGTTCTTCATGCTATCAGATAGCTACCTAAGCTTGCTCATTGATTGTCTTTCTGACATTCTTTACATAGTCACCATTCTATTGTTTCTTCTAAATCCTAAATATAGATCTATTATGGATGAAAACCAATCACCTTATTGGTTTTCATATAGTCATGATTGTAAATGAAGATCCATAGGCTAGGTTTTCTTGAATTTAAATGAGATTTAAAACTTACATCTAGAAGATCTTAAAACATTTACAAGGATTTAATGGTGTTAGATAGATTTTGGAGGGTTTTTAATATTTTTAGATGGCTTTACAGGGTCTATTCCTAGTAACTTAGATCACATTTGATCTTGCATTTATTTATTCTACCTACTTGGGGTGGTAAAATATTTTATTCTAACATGTCTACATGCATGGATTTCCTTTGAGGTATTTCCTCTAGTTCAACCTTAGGTCAAATTTACTCTCCATTGAAGTCCTCATCCTTTGAATTTTAATGTCAACCAGTGATCTTGAGTTGGGCCTTCTAGATTATGACATCTATCAGCTCCATGGTCATCATTTGGGTCTTATGGTCAATGCTGATTAGTTCCTACACTTATGCCACATGGCATTCCTAACATACACTAACTCCTTAACCTCTTACTCACCATTGATCTAATTTGGTATGATGGATCACACATCATTGATTATCTTGGACCCACTAGATTTGTTAGTTGTTGTGTGTCATTAGATTTTCTCTTGAGCTCCCGTGATCTTGACACTTATTAGCTCCTCATTCATTTCCAAGATCCTTAACTAGTTGACCTCTTTCTCATCATTGATATTGATCTAGGCTCCCATGATCTTGCCACTTATTATCTACACATTCAATCTTAGGATACATTGATATTTTGATTATGAGTACATCATTAATCTTCGATGCATGATTGAATGCATGTCATTATATCTTTAGGTACCACTGACACTATCAGTCACACGTACACCATTAGATTTGATATAATATTTCAAGATTTGGACATTTTTTAGTTTGATGTTCAACCTTGGAACTTTTTAATTCAAATGGCTATTCCACAAGGCTCATATTTGATGTCTATGCACACATCCCACTCTACAAGTTCAATTTTAGAAGCTTATATCTTGAGATATCAATCTCATTAAGATATGAAAATTTCAAATCATGATTTAGGAATGAATAATTCCATTTTAATATAATCCATTAGCTCTAAGAGGCCTCCTAAGTGAACTTATTAAATGCATAATCAAGTTAACCCATTCATTTCTAAGTGACGTGCCATGATGGTGTGGCTCCTTAAGATCACCAAATTCACACTTTAAGCCTACTTAAAGTTTTTTAAAAGCTTGAAAATGGCAAGTGATATTCTCTTGAAGTTTGTCTACTCCTATTATTTAATCATTTTAAAGGCCTACAGATAAAAAATGCACCAAGATACAAAATTTTCAAAGGAAAGACATAACACAAAGTACACCCTATCATGTAATCCTTCACTCAAGGGTTTCTAAGATAAGATTGTAATACGACTATACAAGAACTAACTATACATGTTTTGAACACCTTCAACATGAATAACAAGTAGAATATAAACATAGTTCATGACCTTTGCTTATAGGGTTGGCCAATTTCTAGTTTTAGAAATTGACCAATATGAACACAATAAGATGAATGGAAAGACTAAAATAAAGAAGTACAATACAAAAGAATCTTGGCATCTCTAGCCTAGATAGGTCCTATTATAAATAGATCATATAAAGTATAACCATCATCATAATCAGGTGTATGCAAGTCAATGGTACAAGTAGGTATAATCTTTTTATCAGAAGTCACATGATGAATAGAATTCCTTGTCTTAGTTAAAACCATAGGTATATCATCAATAGGAGGATGATATGAGCATGTATTAAAAGATGTTGTAAGTTAGGTTATTATATGAGGGGATAGATACAAATTTTTGATCTTTAGACTGATGTCATCTAGATAATCATCATTAGAATTAAAAAGGTTAGATGGTATATTCTTGGTGAGTTTAGGGTGACCATTATAACCTTAGGTATAATTGAGAGGATATTTGAAAGGTTGAGATTCCATAAATGGGATACTAGGGAAGGGTTCAAGGGTATTAATTTTAAAGACATCATGTTTGTAAAATTGCTCAAAATTCTAAGTGTTTGTGTCTCTTTGAATCTTGTAAATAACACTATTATGGGGGAATTTGATGCATTATCATGCAAATGAGGTGACATCCCTCATACAATGAGTCCAAGGTCTACCAAGTAAGATGTTATAAGAGAGGGGAAAGTTAAATATCATAAATTTCTTAAAAATAATGATAGGAGGGATAGTAATAAGAATACATATGCAACTTAAAGGAGCCATTTTCCTTCTATCATAACCTTGACATGTACTGCATGTGGACTTGAGATTGCACTCTGAATATCTAAGAGTTTTAATAAAATTGATGGATGTTATGCAATTACCTAAACCCTCATCAATAAAATCATGTTTAACTTATCATCAATTTTGGATGCTAATAAATAGTGGAGGATTGTCCACATGAAGTATAATCTCATATAAATCATGGAAGTGATGGGAAACTTAAGGGAAAGAGAAATGTCCATTATATAATCAACATTTATAGACATCTCTTCACATTATTTTAGTATACTATCTTCAGACCCAGACAAGGTAGTTTCACATCCTACTAAGGGAGGATGAGGGATGTTCATTTCAAATAATAATTGCATCCAATGGTTGTAATTATGGGTGGATTTTTCATCGCTTTAATAAAAGTTATTTGAGATAAATGTGTATAGTATTGTAAGAGCTCCTACAAAGGAGGATTGGAAGTGAATTCAAACTTGTGTTGGTAAGGTGTAGTTGGTTTAGTTTGAGGAAAAATATGTTGATTATATTTTGATGGAGGGATAGTTGATTTAGGTATGTCTTGTGATTAAGTTGAATGAATACTATTAGAAGGTTGGGGAATGTTGTCAATGTGTGTAGATGTTGGGGGAATGGTAGAGATAGTGTGTGAAGTATCATCCATTTGATATGTTGGAAGTGGTACTTGGAAATATATAAATTTCTCTTTCCCCAGTTCCATGAGATGAGATTGGGAAGAGTCTTGGATGACATATAATATTTGAGGAGGTTGGTGTGTCTGTGTATTGGATTAGAATCAATAAAATCAACTAATTTTCACATGTTAGTCATATTTACCATATTTTATTCATTGGTGAGGTCTATAATACTTTAAACATTATTTTTTGAAGGAGTAGGCTTGTCCTTTCTATCTTTATGACTAGGAAAAGGATCTCTGTATATAAAAAGATAAGAATTAGCATGGTTCAAAGCTTGATTTTTGTTTTATGTTTTATGAGATTTAAAGGATATTTAATATGCTTGTTGGTAATTTTTAATGAATTATTCATGACCAAAGTCTGGGACAAGATAAAAATGCATGGATATATTAAGTAATTGCCTACAAGTCTCATGAGAATGGCCCCAACTTACATGAAACCAATAAAATATGTTTGGACTGTACCATGATTTCATAAGACAAGTGGGGTCAAGATATTTTGGTAGAGGCCTTGTAAGATGATTTTGAAGCTTGGATAAGGATAAGGGTTTGTGGACATTAATGTTATTTATTTAGGAAAATGTGGGATTATGAGTGTGTGTTTAGAGAAGGAGCATACTCCACAACATTGTTGGGACTGATAACTTGAATGTTGTGAATAGTGTCATAAGTATTAATGACGCCATCATTGTTAGCATGATGAAATTTATTTTTAATGAGCATGCAAGTGCCCATAGGATGTTAGGATGTTTCAAATTGGCACATGATAAAATATTGGCACTTATCTTGGTCTAGGGCTTCTTCCAAAGTTATTGGAGAGAGAGTCCTAAACTGATATTGGAACTTGGTGTAGAGAGAATTACTGAATAGATGAAATATATTATCATCTACCTTATTATGCTCACATTTATTAGATAATTTCATCCATTATTTAATGAAAACTTGCATCATTTTGGTTTTAATTTTCTTAAAATTTATGAAAGTGAGCTAAGGTATTTTTAAGGGGATCACTAGTTTAAAAATCTTGTATAAAGGAGTTAACTAGATTTTCCAAGCTATTGATAGAATGGGATTACACTAATCTAAATCATTTCTAGAGATTTTATTATATAATAGCTTGGTAGAAGAAAAGGTATTAAGTTTTACCTAATATTTATAGAGATTGCCAAATATTTTTAGATATAATCTGGGATCAGTGGACCCATTATAGCTAATGGTAGGTGTAATACCTCTTATGTCAATATTGGCAATTTGAGGTAGAAGAGGTTCATTTTGGAGCTATTTGATCATTTTATTAATGAGGTTGGTTGAGGAATGAGGATACCATGGGAATCCCTAAGGGAGGGTGGGATAAGGGGCATTTGAATTTTACACTCCACATGAAACTTGTTGGGGTTGATTTTTAAGGTGAATGAGATGATTTTTCATCTGCATCATCTGATTTGTATTATTAGTTTGAAAAGTGTTAATTTTATTGAGTGTTTTAAATAAAAGTTGATGTGTTTAGGAATTATTTTAAGTAGTGTGTGTAGTATGTGAATTATTGGTATTTGTATTATTGGCTTTGGTTGCACTATGAGTAGTGGCATGCATGACACTAGTGGCATGAGAAGCATTGGTAGAAAAAGAAGCACTAATAAAATTATTAGCATGTGTAGTAAAATATGAACTAGTAGAATTTTTAGCATTGGAATAAAAAGAAACACTAGTAACATGATTAACATTAGTATCAAAGGATGGACTAGTGGCATGATTGAGGAGGAAGGTCTTTGGGAAATGCCCACTAGATATTGAACCTACCATGTTAGTAGAGATACTTGGCATGAAGGTTGAAGAGGTCATAGAAGAAGAGGTCATGGCATGGGAAGGAGTAAAAATAGAATGAAAATGGTGATAATAAAAGAAAGTGTCACCTCTAAATCCGTATAGAATGTAGGGGAGGGTGAAAGAGGTTCTTTTACTTGAGCACCTATCATCAGATTATAAATGGTTAAAAGGTCCTTTCCTCTATGTTGAGGAAATTTGTTAATGAATAATAGAATTTTAAGTATGTACTCTAATTCATTATTATCTTATAAGGATAATAAAGGATTAAAAATGGATGGTGAATGAGGAGTTTGATAATTGGTAGTTCGAGTGGTAATACACACATTGCTTTCATCTAAAGTAGAAGCCATAAGCTATTTTTAAGGAAACTTATTAGGATGGGTAAGAATCATCATGTTTGTTGGATTTAAATTTGTATTATCCTTAAACTATAAATTTATGATGAGAAAAAGAGGCTAAATAGGTGATGAAAAGAAAAGTTAGAAAAAAAATAGAATCAAACTAGTTGATTGTGTTATGTAAACTAGGGAAAAAATAGAGAAAAAGATAACACAATCATATAGGTTGATTGTGTACTACTAGATATGTATTAGGCCAAAAAATAAGAAGACACATCTAGACAGATAGACTATGTACTGGTTATATAATGGTTAAATAGAAAGATAAGGATACATAGTCAGATATGTTGACTATGAATTATAGGTAGATATGTTAAACAGTCTATAAGAGACTATATTGTTAGGGATGACAATATTATGAAAATAAAGAAAGGTTTTAAAAGATAATGTTTTAAGTAAATTAATTTAAACACATAAGCAATTGGATCAATGTGACTGGTCCAAGTAGAACACATAACACAAACCTTCCACAAACATTCTCTAATGTAAGTTTTGTAATACAACATACAATGATCAAAGAGAAAGAAACAATTTGAAAGTAAATTTTAACTCATTGGTTATTCCTAAGTGTTATTAAGTTATAATAAAATTTAATTCTAATGTTATATTGGAATTTGGATGTAATGAGGAATTAGAAATTAATCTAAGGCTAATATCAGGAAGTTTAGGATGAAAGGGATCTATATTGGTGATGGTACTAGTTTGGTATTGGGGCCTACCCCCTCAATTCATAATCCCATAATTATAAGGGTGTTAAGTGTTTTTAAAATATATACCATCAACCAGGTGTTTATACTTGGCCATAAAACCAAGTTAACTTCCCCTTTGGTGAATAAATCCAAGTAGGTAATCCTTGGGAAGATAAATTTTTAATTCTTTTTAGGTGTAAAGTGATTTATGAGTGTGTGCAAAAGAGAAAAAGTATGCGACTAAATCAATAATTTGAATTAAAAACACCTAATTAATATATATTTTTTACTCTAATTATTTAAGCAACTAAAAATAAAGGTAAATTAATCACCAGTAAAAAAAAGTTAATTCCTTGATTGTGAAGAGTACAGATTCAGTTCAGGTGATATTATATGCAAATAGTGCAGATTAGAGTCAACTAAGTCACTATTGTTTTATAGAAGAAAGATCTAGAAGATCATAGTAGAATAGGTTGATTATGTCTTTATGATATAAGATAACTATGTCGAGTTGGTCAACCTAGTTGGCTATAGGGTTTTATTTTTACAGACTACAAACTTGTGAAAAAAAGTAGTGAAAGAGAAGAATTGAAATGATAAAGAGAGTAAGAATGAACCTTGGTGGGTTGGAAGATGTTTATATTGTAAAATTTTATGTTGTGATGCCCAAATTTTGGTTCAAAAATTCTTCTAATAGATTTGACTGGTTCGATGGAGTTTTCAAAACCTATGTGCTAAAAAATAAGTTATGAACAAAGTTAGTTGGATCGACTATGTTGTCATCCCTGTATGCTGAAAGAGGAAAATTATGAATAGAGTTGATTAGTTCAACATTATATATAAATATGGAACTAAATAAGAAAACTATGTTGAGTTTACCAATCTAGTCATCTATATTTGAAGAAGACTTGCACAAATAGAATATTCATTTTGGAGTGACTATGTGTTAAACTTATGCATAGACTATTATAACTATAATGATAGGTTCGATACATTTATACAAAAATATAAAAATGTAATATAATTATAAATGAAAGCATGAAATAAAATACACAAAGATTAGATTCACGTCGGGTTCACCATAATGTATACAAAGGGAAATGTAATTGATATATTAATCAATCCTAGCTTAGAGAAGATAAATCCTACTTACACTTTTGATTATTGATACATTAGATATTTGGAGACATGACCAATATGGATCCTCTAGACCTAACCAAGAGATATCTTAACACAATAACATCACTAGAGAGGGTTCCAAAGCCTCTAAGCAAGCAACACCATGCAATAATCCTAGCTAGGTCCTATGTTGTCATTTTCACAAAGTATATGTAAAGAAAAGTAAAATCTAATTTAGTGCTCACCAAAGATTTTGGCACAAAGTATGGGTAATAAAAATAAAAATTAAACATGCATAGAAGATCTATACTTACATCAATGTATAAGAAATCCTAATTCCTGGGATAGAAGTAAAAATGCAAATCTATCTACTCTTATAAAGGAGGAACAAAGTTAGGAATACTTAACATTGAATACAGACCCACCGAGCCTCAATCTCTCCCTTGGCCAAGGTGGTTTGAAAGAGGTTATTGGTATGTAATAGTAACAAGGATAATTTATCTCTAGGCTACACAACTTCTCTATCCATCTTAAATACTTATCTACAAGATAATATATGTATCTCCAAATAAAGTATTGAAACCCTAAGCTATGTTCATCAAGTAGAATGATGGATAATATATTCTTATTCTTATTCTCTTCCTAATAAATGATATAAATGGAGGTGTGTGTGTGTGTCTATTATATATATATATATATATATATATATATATATATATATAACCCTAAGCATTTTTGAAAGTTTAGCTGATATGGTTAGCCCAATCAATTCTATATCATTATTTGCTAAAAATAAGTTAGGTCTTGGTCTAGGTCAGCTAAAGCTGACCTAGACCTATAATGTGATTTTATCACTTTGAATATAGGGTTAATGGGGCTGAAAGTGTCGTGTAAATCCTAAAAAGGGGTTTAGGCTTAAGAATGGGTTAATGAAGGTAACAAATGCTTGGAGGAGTGTGCAAAAGAGGAGGTAAGGCTTAGGGAAATATATGGGAGAAGGTTATGTAGATATTAAGTGATAGTATAGGGGACAACAATCCTGTGAAGCACTAATGGTCTATCCACCCATTTCTTAATGCACCCTTTAAGGACAAAGAGATTGAGACTCAATAGAGTCCTGCAAGAGAGAAACCATCAATAATTTATAAAGTTTTAAAATATTATATGTATATATAGAATAGGTGTCAAAACCCTTTTTAGACATTAGTGTAACCCTCTTTGCCAATAATGCATTATGTTATTGAGCTTTTATGATGTGTTATTGACCTTGTGTGGTTGAAGCAATGAAATTTTGCGTAGACATTTATTCTATTATAGGATTCTTATACCTACATGATTGAGACTTGGATTATCATATGTGCTTTATATGAACTAATTTCACTATGGAAACCTAAGCCTCCATGATTTATAGGGGTTTTAAGAATGCAAGTGTAATAATAGTGGTATTAGTAGGATAGACTAGATGTGACCTCAACACCCCATTTTTTGAGCATTGCTTACATACCAATACCTCAAAAGGGGATCAAACCTGATGTATTTATCCCAATCTAAGTGTTGGTACAAACGATAGTGGTGTTAGTATGACTAATAATGAATGCCAATTTGAATGTGACTTGAAACTAGAAAAATGAGTAAAACTAATCACTAGGTTACTATAGGTGGATGTATTAAAAAATAAGGGTAAATAGGGATTAATAACCTTAATTCAAATAGTTATTGCTAAGCTTATTCACAAGAATTTCCATATAAAGGATAAAATAATGAGAGTGGTCTTTATATAACGTTATAATTCTTGTTGAGACATGAAATGAGTCTAGGCTAGCCCTAAGATGCTTTAGGGAGTGGAAATATATTTGTTAGGGGTAAAAGAAGATAAAAGTAAATAGTGCTACCCATTTTACCAATAACACACTAAACTATAGACCAAAGGGGCCACACTATTGTTAAGGTGGTTGAAACATGTGAAAAAGGATCTAGGATGCCTAGGTGATGGCTTAAGGTGACTTTTGGTATTTTTGGGCATGGGATAAATGTGCATATAAGCTAAAAAGGGACCAAAAGAGGAACTAAGATAGGTGTATAGATAAGTTCAAGATAGGTTGGTTTCAAGTGACACACATTTAATTAAATGACATTTTAGATGACTACATTCCCCCCACCCTTTAATCTGTAATGCAACAAAGTGAAATAACTAGGATAAAGGAAAGATAAATGAACCTAGAATTACCTATAAGGTGAAGCCTATGAATGTGGCTCTATGTTTGTGAAATTTGATCCATTATGTGTCCTATAAATGAATTAGTCCTTAATAAATACTAAAAGAAAAGACAAAACTAAGTAAATATATGTGAGAGAGAGGAAATGAACAAATACACCTCACTAGTTATGTGAATCAATGCAAAAACCTAGTAAAATCCTTGTGTGTGTGTGTGTGTGTGTGTGTGTGTGTGTGTGTGTGTGTGTGTGTGTGTGTGTGTGTGTGTGCACATGTACGTGCATGCGCGTGTGCGCATGCATGCACATATGGTGATCAAAAGGTGAATATATTAGATTAAGTTGATGGCTTACCCAATCCTCATGTGTGGGTGGCTACAGAACTCAAGTTGGCCTTTACTTCATTATTGGCCACCCTTGTTTGGTGGATCATAATTCATGAATAACTTGGATGGAGCTTATGACTTATCCAACCCTCTTATGTAGGTGACTCAAAAACTTAAATAGGCTATGACTCCGTCATTACCTAACCATGTGTAGTAGATGAATATGAAACTAAAACTATGTGATGTAAATAAAAATATGTAAGATGGATCTGGACCACATGAAAAATTTAAAATGTAAAAAGGCTCAGGGGACACTCAAGAATGCCAGCCATTATAGACACAATAAGGCATCAATCTAGTTTAAACATGGTGAAAAATTGGTACAAAATTGGTTCATATGGTTTTTGGAGTATACAACATGGATTTGTCTTTCCATCTAAGATAAATGGTGTAAAAATGAGCATATGGAAATAATGTGCCACTTGCATGCCCCCAAATCTGATATTTGTGCATATGGATTCTAGATTGAGTCATAGTAATATATGTTTGTGCATATATAAAATTGAAATGGGAGTGATCATGTCACACATGATTCCCCCAATCTAATCAGACATATGTAATTCTATGTAAAAATTAAGTATACACTAAAATGTTTGATAATATATGATTGAGATTGTGTAAATCTCAACTGTAATTGATGTGCCTTTATGAAAATTCTAGAATCTTCTATTTCTAAGGTTATTAGTCAATAACATAGTGGGTGGACTATAGCATACTATGTTTATGGTTTTGTACTATGATATTGTCCAAATGTGGTATTTCTAAGATAAATTAAGACTAATCTATGTGTGATTATGTTTCATTATATTTTCTTGAGTTTGAGCTTTGTAATTTGTGTCTGCATACTGAAAACTATGCTTTAAGTGCACTAAGATGGTCTAATCTCTATGACAAACCCCTATGAATGCCCCATATGTTGAGGGGAGTTATTGAACCTCTAAAATAATTGTCCTCAAAATAAAATCTATGCATCATGTGTGTTAGACTAAAAATATATGATATTTGCATGATAAACTAATATAATGTGTATGCATGACCTTAGAATGTAAACGAAATTGAGAATAAGTTGGCAATGTATGTTTTATGTTATATCCAACATTCACAAGATTCTTAAGATAAATATAACAATTTAAGCATGTATATTTACTACAAATATGAATATAATATATGTAAATTACTTGGGTGTATGGAGAATGATGTCCGTCAAGGAACCCAAGGAGGAATGGGAGATGCATGAGGTCCCTCATGGCATCCTAAACTATATGTGAATGCAATAGGAAAGAGACAAGTGTAATAGCCATTATGCATACATGAAATCATACATACAAACATATTAGGCAACCAAAGTAGGCCAAGGGGCCATAATACAAGGGACATGGGCACATGTCACTAAGTTTAAGAAAGAAATACATATAAGGTCATGTTCAAATGTACACATACACATAGATAAAGAAAGGTTGGCTTAAATCCACATGGAAGGACATGTTTAAATGTATACATACACAATAAAAAAGTACACACAATGACATGGGCACATGTCCAAAGCATACACACAATGATGGTAATTGGCTTAGAGCCATAGAAAAATGGCATATTCAAATACCCTAAGCTAGATGTATAATAAAAGAGATACAATCACATCTAAACTATTAAATCTAGAAATGAAATTATCCATAATCATGTGGTCTTACTCTAATAATAACAAAGATGTACATAAATTGAGTGTATACTAGTAGTAGTTAAAAAATATTAGTATAGTATAGGATGATAAATATCAAGAAATAACCAATGCTAAATTTGTGATATGGAGTATAGAAATATATAACTTGGTAAGCTAGAATATGTGTGTATTATTCCCCTAATGGGTTGATATGTCAATGTTGAATTTGTGTATATACATATGTTCCCTTAATGGATGAATAGTAGCAAATATGGATCTAGGTGGAGTACATTATTCCTATAATAGTCTATGACCACTTGATAGGAACATGTGAAGAATGTATGTATGATAAAACTCACTACACTAACATAGATAACATATGTAGTACCTAGAAAATAGAAGGAATTTAAACATGGAAATGCATACAATCTGAAATTCATATTTTTTAACAATATTTGAGTGTTTTTTTTAAAGTATAATTTATGTACAAGCAATATGAAAATGAATATATGTATAAATATCAAGATAAAATTAACTATTTATAAGTAATAGGAGAACATCTTAACCCATGAATCTCGAAATAAACTCACTATCATGGTGACTTATATCAAGTAAAGGAATAATGACCACACATGATGTGGGAGGAGGTATCTAATATCTAGGAAATAGATGTACTAAATAATCTATATATGAAACTAATTTTGAAGTGTGGCTATGAATATGTGGAGCTGACTAAAATCACTTATGAACTATCGAGCTCTTAGGAACCCGTCTAGTAGAAGAAGCTGTAACTCATATGGATGCACTATGTGGAGTGATTTGGGGACTCAATAACACTAATATCTATGGGGATGGGTTTTAGAGAATATATTTAGAATACATAACATTTATTTGATTTAGGGGTATCTATAATAAAGGTCTCCATGGGAGACTATGTATATGTGATAATGTTGTAGACGTAGACCTCACCAGCATAGGTAAATCAACTGATATCTGAGATATGGTAATGGATGGAACTATTACTAGTGGCCATTATGTAATTTTTTTTGTAATATGTAAAGGATACTAATATGGAAGGCCCTCAACTATAATAATATAGTATAAAAACCTAAGTATATATCAGGCATAAGTGCAAACTGCATTTCATCCCTTATAGTCTCACAAGTACATGCTCTAGTTGTTTCCAATTAATATGTGTATTATTACAATTCTACATCACTTGGGCTATTTAGATCAGGATATTTCTCTGATAGTATAGTTATTCATGGTTTTAGTGTACATGTCTAGAGATTCATTGGGGAGATCATAATTCTATTATAGGTTAGGCCAACACATATGGCCACCAGATTCCTAGTTGTACCTAGTGCCAAAAAATTTAATAGTTTATTAAGTAGGCATTGGAGATAATAAATTCAAGCCACACCATCCATATTACATAGATGTCTTAAGTATATACATGTTAATTAGGTGATTAAATTTAAGATAATTCCATATGAGTTTCCTTTACCTACTTCATAGCCAACTATGTAGTGGTCACTAGCAATAGTTTCATCCATTAACACACCTTAGATATTAGTTGAGCCCCTAGTGTAGGTAAGGTCTACTTCTAAAACATTACCACATATACACACTCCCCCATAGAGACATTTATTAGAGATACACCTACATTAGAGACATGTATGGGTTTTATAGATCCTTTCTCTAACCCATCCCCACCCAGATTACTATTATTGAGTCCCCTTAGAAATCCACATAGAGGATCCATCCTAGTTATATCTTCTTCCAGTATACAAGTCCCCAAGTTCCTCACAGTTCATAGGCCATTTAAATAAATTCCATAGATTCATAAGCATACTTCAAAGTCAGATTTAGCTATAGATTATTCAATACATCTAGTCCCCAAATCTTAGATACTTTTTCACACACCATGTGTAGTCACTCTTCCTTTACTTGATACAAGTCACCTTGATAGTGAGTCTCTTAAAAGACTCATTAGTTAGTATGTTATCCTATTAATTATACATAGTTTTTTCTATCTTGATTATTAGACATAGTTTAAATTTCATGTTGATTGTACATTACTTATAAAATACAAAAACATTCAAATATTACTCAGAAAATACAAATTTTAGAGTGTATGCATTTCCATGTTTACATTACTTTTATTTTCCAAGTAAAAAATATGATATCTATGTTAGTGTATTAAATTTTATCATACATACATGCTTCCCTTGTTCCCTTTGAGTGTTCATATACTATTACAAGACTTAGGTAATCCACCTAGATCCAGATTTACTACTATTCTCCCATTGGGGGCACAGACACATATACATAGATTTAGCATTGGCATACACATAGCTTCCAATTTTTAAGGTTATATATTTCTATACTAAATATCCTATATTTAGAATTTATTATATTTTGATATTGATCATCCTATACTACACTAGTGTTTTTTCCATATACTACTAATATAAACTTAGCTTATGTACATCTTTGTTCTTATATAAATTTAAACCACACGATTGTGCATACCTTCATTTATAGCTTTGTTAGTTTAAATATGATTGTGTCTCTTTTCATATATATCTACTTTATGACATTTGAATATGCCATTGTTCTATGGATCTAAACCAATTCCTTTCATTATGTGTATGCTTTGGATATGTGCCCATATCTTTGTGTGTGATTTTTGATTATGTATGTGGACATTTGAACATGTCCTTCTATGTGGATCTAAGCCAAAATTTATTTATGTTTACATATTTAGACATTTTAGCATGCCCTTATATGTATTTTTTATTATACTTAGTGACATGTGCCCATGTTGCTTGTATTTTGGGCCCTTTACCTACTTTATGTGCCTCATTGTTTATATGTATGTTTTCATGTATGCATAATGGCCATGACATTTGTCTCTTGATTTTTGATTTTACATATAGTTTTTGATTCCATGAGGGACCTCATGCATCTCCCCATCCTAATTGGGTGTCTTAATGAATATCATGCCCCACCCCTCTAAGTAGTTTACTCAAATTATATTCAGATTTATTCTTCATATACATGCTTACATTGTTATATATATCTTGAAAACCTTGTGAATGATAAAACTAACATACATCATATATTTACAATCTATTTTCAATCTCTTTTGCATTATGATGTCATGTATACACATTATATTGGTTTATCACACATGTATCACATATTTTTAGTATAACACACACATTTCATAGATTTTATTTTGAGGATAATCATTGCATAGGTTAAAAAACTCCCCTCAAAAGAGGGGGAATTTGTATGGGTTTGTCATAGATATCAATCCATCTTAGTGCACTCAAAACACAACTTTAATTATGTAGACATATATTATAGAGCTCAAACTCAAGAAAATATAATGATATATAGTCACACATAGATTAGTCTCAATATCTACCAAAACAAACACTTTTATACAATAACACATTACACTACCATACTCACACATAGAACTATGTTATTATCCACCCACTACACTATTGACAAGTAGCCTAAAATCAAAAGATTCTAGAATTATCATAAAGTTACATTAGTTGAAATATATATTTACATAGTCTCAGTCATAGATTATCATGTATGTTTAGTATATAATTAGTTTTTATATAGAATTACACATTTTTCTTTAGATTGGGGGTGTGGCATGATCACTCTTGTTTCAGTTTTAGATATGCATAGACATATATTACTATGAATCAATCCAAAATCCATATTCATAGATATTAAAATTGGGGGAATGTGTGTGGCACATTATTTCCATATGTTTGATTTTATACTAGTTCTCTTAGATGGAATGACAAATCCATCTTATTTTCCATGTTGTATACTCCAGAAACCATATGCATTAGTTTTACACTAGGATTACACTGCATTGATGCCTCATTCCATCTATAATGGTTGGCATTCTTGAGTGGCCTTGAGTCATTTTACATTTTCGAGTTCTTGAATGACCTCAAAGCCATTTTATGTTTAAGAGTTTCTATGTGGATCAAAGATATCTTACATAGTTTTAATTACATCACATAATTTTATAATGATTAGCATGTATCCACTATGACTCTAGGCCACTCAAGAATGCCAACCACTATAGATGGAATGAGACATCAATCTAGTGTAATCTTTGTACAAAAATGGTGTAAAAATGGTGTATATGGTGTCTAGAGTATACAATGTGGAAAATGACATGTATTTTTCATTCCATCTAAGATAACTAGTGTAAAAATGATCATATGAAAATAATGTGTTTCATACATGCCCCTAATTCTGGTATTTAAGCATATGGATTCTGGACTAAGTCATAGTAATCTATGTCTATGCATATATGAAACTAAAATGGGAGTGATCATGTTATGCATGATGCCACCAATCTGAGCAAACATATGTAATTCCACTTTAAAACTGAGTATATATTGATCATATCTAATAATCTATGACTAAGACTATGCTGATATAAATTTTATCTATTGTACCTTTATGATAATCTATAATATTTTTTATTGTTGAGCCTACTAGTAAATAACATGATGGATGGAATGTAGTAAAATTGACTCCTAAAAGTGTACTATGATATTTTATAAAAGTGTTATTTATTGGAAAAGCTGAGACTGATTTGTATATTACTTTATTTCATTGTATTTTTTAGAGTCCAATCTCCATAATCCATGTTTGTGTACTAAAAACTATGTTTTAATTGCATTCTAATGGCTTGATCTCTATGATAAACCATTGTGAATTAACCCTCTTTTGAGGGAGTTGTTGAACCTCTATAATAAATGTCCTCAAAATAAAATCTATGCATCATATGTGTTAGACTAAAAATATATGATATCTACATCATAAACCAATATAATGTGTATACATGACATTAGAATGTAAAAGAGAATGAGCATAAGTTGGGAATGTATGATGTATATTAGATCTAACATTCACAAGGTTTTCAAGATATATATTGTAATTTAATCATGTATATTAATAATAAATATTAATATAATATGAGTAAACTACTCGAGGGGATGGGGAATGATGTCTATCAAGGCACCCAAGGAGGAATGGGAGATGTATGAGGTCCCCCATGGCATCAAAAACTGGATGTGAATGCAACAAGTAAGAGACAAGTGTCAGGGATGTGATTGATACATGAAACCATATATACAAACACATGAGGCACACAAAGTATGCCAAGGGGACACAATCCAAGAGACATGGGCACATGCCACTAGGTTTGATAGAGAAATACAAACAAGGGTATGTTAAAATGTCCACATACGTAAAGAATAAGCAAGTTTGTCTTAGATTCCTATGGAAGGACATGTTAAAATTTTTGTATTCACAATCCATAACAACACACAAGGACATGGGTACATGTCCAAAACATACACATAATGAAAGTAATTGGATTAGATCCATAAAATAATGGCATATTCAAATGCCCTTGAGTATATATAGAAGCAAAGATACATAATCAAATATAAACTAGTAAATTTAGAAATGAAAGTATTCATAATCATGTGGTATGAATGCATATAAGATAAAATATGTACATAAGTTATGTCTATAGTAGTATTAATAGTAGGCAAAGAATTAGTGTAGTATAAAATAATCAATATCAAGATATAATTAATGTTAAGCCAATGATATATAGTTTAGAAAGATTTAACCTAGCAAATTAAAAGTTGTGTGTATGATGAATACAATGTTATAATATAACAATGTTGTTAGGTGTGAAGTAACTATTCATTGGAACTATTCATAATCACTATTCATGGTGATATGGCATCTTGGTGATGTGGCATATAGGTGATGTGGCATATAGGTGATGTGGTATGTCCCATGGATAATATTTCATGTTTTAAATTTTATGAGGTGTAAAGCGGGGAGCCCTTATCTACTTTTTCATATGGATTCCTCTACTTTTTCACATGGGTGCATGTGGGGTGCCATTTCTTGTGGGAGACAAGGACAAATAAGTTCCTATTCACACAAGTAGGAGTGGGGTGCACAAATGGTGGTGTTTTTTATCTAAAGTATTTCCATTATGTTTTAGACTATGTAAAAGTGGTAGACAGTGGTTTATGGACCATTTATGAACCCAATTGTAATGTGGTACCATATTTTCTCTCTTATTTAATTCTCTCCCTCTTCTTTCTATTATGCAAATTCTATTAAAGAATGCTTCTTCTTTGTATTTGGTATTCCATGCATTATTTATTTATTGGAAGGAGGTAAAGAGGTTATATATTTGTTAAGTGTTTATTTCAATATTGGTTATAATATTGGTGTAAGCTTACATTGGTGCATTTAAGATAGGATGTTGAGAGATTGGAGAGAGATGTGATAGGGTATTGTCACTAGGTATTCTCATTGTTGTTGCTTCTATAAATAATAAAGGTTAGACAAATTTCTTTGTGGACGTATCCCATTGGGTCAACCACATTACATTAGTGTCTTATTTATTACATGTTTTGGTTTATTTATATTAAGTTATTTATTTCTATTTATAGCTACTCTCATTGAAATTTTGATGATATTTATGCATTAAATTATCCTAACAAGTGGTATAGAGCAAAGGTTATCTTTGCTAAAGATTAAATTATAGGAAGCGAAGGATTATAGATTAAGTGGGATATATGGAAGATGATAATAAATCATAGATGGATAAGTTCAATGGATAAAACTTTGGATTGTGGAAGATGTAGATGGAGTATTATCTCTTTTAGAAGAACCTCTACTTGCCTTTGGGAGGCAAAACCAAGAAGTTGACATCAATTTTAGATGAGAATTGAGAGTTATTGGATAGGAAAGCACTCAAAACCATTTGGATATGTCTTGAATCTATAGTATCAATAAATACCTCTCAACAAAAGACTATGAAAAGTCTTATAAGCACACTATGGAAGTTGTATGAAAAACCCTTTACTTCTAATAAAATTTTGTTAATGAAAAAATTGTTTAATATGAAAATGTATAAAAATGGTTTAGTATAAAATCATTTAAATTATTTTAACATGGTTATAGGATAGGTGAAAAACGTTAATATTTAATTTGATGATAAAGTTAGGGATCTTCTTATTTTGTGTTTATTATCTATGAGATGGAATATCTTGGTAATGGTTGTGAGAAACTATAACAAATCCAAAATAAATTCAAAAGATGTGATGGGTGTGATCCTAAGTGAGAAAATGTAAAGGAGAAGCACTACTGAAGCATCCACTTTGGGGAATACATTGATAGTGGATACTAGATGGAGACATAAGAATAGAGGAAGAGGGAACCATGGCAAATCAAGGAGGGGTTCAAGATCCAAATCTAGAAGCAAGATAGAATGTTGGCATTATGGGAATCCTAGACCTGTAAAAGAAATCATTTTGACTCCTTTGAATAAAACCATCAAAGGAACACTAATAAGGTATGAATATAATATTTCTAGGAAAGTATGCATATGTGAGTATGGATAGAGATGAGATGCTTTTTTTAGGCTTGTTCACAAAGTTTGAGGTCATGATTTGAAGGAAATTTCATGACTCAATGTTTTAGCCCTTCTCAAGTTCACAGAATGAGGTCTCAAGACCTAAGAAGCACTTTCAAAAATTCATTTGCATGTGTAACCTCTACATGGGAACCTTAAATATTAAGGAGAGATGTGGAAGGGTCCTAGATAAGATCTTTAGGCATTGGTTTTAGATTAAAGGTGTAGTCCTTTATGAATAATCAATAACTCTAAAACCTATGTTAAAGCTTTATAAAACCATAATAAGGACCTAATATGAAATATTTTATTCAAAAAATATTAGGATGGATTCAAATTTCTAGATAAAATACTATATCATGTAGTCAACTATCCCAGGTACCTCCTATTTCAAAGTAATTTTAGCTTAGATTTCAGAAGGAAGAAGAAACTAGATATGGGTATGGTAGAAAAACCTATTTTATTGTGCATGAATTTAATTAGATGAATGTAAGGAGATATTATTTAGTTTGGGAGGAATGAACTAAAAATAAGATATCACTAAAACAAATGGTTGGCTAGATAGATAGCTAGGTGGATTGCCTAGCGCTAGCTAGATCCCAAAATCAAGAGCTTCCTTGGGGGCTATCAGTCCACATCTTTTAAACAATTAAGTTTAGAAAATATAAGATAAATTACTTGCATCAATAATAAAAAGGTATTAAAATCAAATACAAGGGATGCTTGATAAATAAATAGACTAAAATGACTAGATTGTAATAAATGAGTCAATATTAATGCTTAATAGGTCAAGTGTGGTTCAAAAAATAGGTTGGGGGTATGTGAATATGAAAATAAAGAGAAGGTTAGATTTAGTTAAAGGTGAGTGGGGGTAATATCTTGTTGTTATTTTCTACCATAGTGACCATCAGCAGTTGGTGTGATCATTGGTGGTTAAGGTGACCATTTGTGTTTGGACAGACCATCGATGGTTAGGATGATCATTGGTAGTTATTGTGTGTTGGTTTTGGTGATAAAAAGGGTCATATTAAAGGGGTCATAGAAGGCCATTGTTTGAGATTTGTTTATATTAAGTTGATTATGATATGAAAATAGAGTAATTAATAGATTGAAAATAAATACTTAGCTTACTAGAGATTTATCAGATGAATGGTTGAGGTGGTTGGATTGTTGGTGGAGTCTAGCATGATTTCAATAGAGTAATGGTTATTAGATATTGAATAAGGGGAAACAACAAGTTGACTCTCTAATGTGATGGTTAGATCACTGGGTTACTAGAAAAAGTGACCTACAAAGAAACTCTAGATGTAAAGGCTCTTAAAGTTATGGATGGATCCCTTTTCACCTCATGCTCCTCTCTTTTTATAGGCAAGGAAGAAGAGGTACAACATGATGTTAACAAAGGGTCCAACTTGATATATAAATATAACTCATTCATTCATTGGCTCACACATGAATTAAATGAATTAATTATAAAAAATCAAGTCAGGGTAAAGGTTTAGTTAAGTTGGTTTAGATGGTGGAACATGATTGTTGATGGTTAGGGTGACCATCGATGGTTAGGGTGACCATCAATGGTTGAGGGTCAAGTTAAAGTTGGGTAAAAATGTTGGTTTAGCTAGTAGATCAAATTGAATAGTGTTAGGTTTGGTTTGGGGTTAAATGGTCAAGGGTGGGCCCAAAAAAGGTTTTTGAGGTGGTATAGGGGAATTATGACATCTAAAATCATTGTGTGCAAATTTTTATTGTCTACATTCCTTTTTATTATGTAGTTTGTATCAGCAAGCTACAAAATAAAATTAGATTATTGGTCTAAGGTTTGATTACCTTGAGCATGGGAGGAGGTGTTCCCCTTGAAATTGGTATTTGATGAGGTAAAACAAAATCATGTATAGGTTTGATAAGTGGGTAGTGGATGAGAAAAATGGGTGAATGATATATTGGAAACTAAAGTGAAAACATGTGCACAAAGTGTGATAAAAGTATGATAGCAAAAATCATGCATTGATTAGGTTACCATAGTTGGTAAAAATAAAGGTTGATGCCAGAAGGACAAGTGATAAGTGGACTATGTGACCACATTTAGGCATGGTAGATGGTTTCACTCATTAACACAAGTCTCCTAGGAAAGTGATGTGTTTTCATGGGTATCTAAGGTAGGAAGTGATCTTGGGTAAAATAGAAACTAGTCAGGTGAAGTCATGGTTATCTGAGGTAGGAAGTGTTCTCGATAAGACATAAGTAGGTCTAATATGTGCAAGGTAACATAAGCTCAAAAATAGTTTAACATGGAAATTATTGTTGTTGTGGTCAAAAGGACTAGGCAAAAGTTGTCACAAAAAGCATACTAGGTTGGGCTAAAGTAGACCAATGGTAAAGTGATGAGGTGGGTATCAGGGTGGGTAGAGAAGGCAAACTCCATGGGTGGGGTCTTGGTATGCTTTTCAAAATGATTGGGTGAAGAGATAAAGGTAGACTATTAAGATCTTAATAATCAATGGTCAAGGTTATAAGTGGTGACCATCGATGGTCACTCTGACCATCAATGGTCAAGGTGTAAACCCTAAATAATGTGAAGATAAAAAATGAATAAACTTGTTTCATTTGCTCACTCATTACTTTTGACTATTGATAGTGAGATATTTTACTTTTTTGGCATTTTGTGATTACTTAATGGGTAAGGCTGATTCTTGAGTGGGTGTGTTGATTGAGTGGACTGAAAAAGATATAGGGTAGGTAAGGTATGGCACATGGCCAAGCATTATGCCCTCAAATTCCTCCTCGATAATGGTCAACGAATGAGGCAAGATTACATTAAATTGCTAGAATAGATTTATTTGTGTTGAATTTGAGTTGGGTATATTACTTGGTTGATTATTATTGTGGGAGGGTATAGTTAGTTTGACTTATTAGTATGGTGTTGATGGTGTCTTATTGAAATTGATGAGTAAAAATTGAAATTGGGAGGGTAGGTATGTGGGGGGTAGGGTAGAGGACAAAGGTAGAGTAGTGGGTTGTTATATTTGGGTGTGTGGGGAAGTTTGTAGGTGGATAGGGTTTGGGGGATTTTTGTCAATGGTAACCATAATGACCATCAATGGTCATCCCAACCATCAATGACTAATAATCATTAACAAAAGGGTCACCTAATCATGGGTGGTCATAGTGACCGTCTATGATTGACCAAGTGGATGAGATTTTTAATAAAAATATTTGTAGGTTTGAATGATATAAAGTTTGGTAAATGGGGTGTCAAGTGTAAAACCTTAGGTAGTAAAGTTTAAGATTTTATGGATGGTAGAGTTCAAGGGGATGGTTATGATTATTAGATAAGGGGTAAGGGGAAAATAGTTGATGATGAGGGTATAAGGTAACAGGTCATGGTTTAAGTGTTAAGGGTAGATAAGATAGGTTTAAGAGGATAAGTTCATAGGAAAAATAGTATAGGGAACTAATTTGTTTGCTATCAAACATTTTTAGGAATAAGAGTAGATTCATAAGCATGATCAGGTGCCACACGTCTTTTTAGAGATCTAATAGGGTATGAGTATTGTAGACTGGGCTCACATAGAGGAGGTGGGACTTAGAGTGATGAGGCATTATTAGCACGTCACATAATGTGATGATGATTGTGGCCCTCATCGAGTGATGGGATCTGGCCATGGATATCTTCCTACTGCCCACTAGTGAGATCATGATCTTACTAGAAGATGTTCATAGGATCATTTGATTACCCATATGGGGTGACCTAGTTTATCACATAGAGTGGGAGGAGAGAGAGGAGATCTTAGAGTTATTATATGGAGATGATCATTATCAAGTGAGGTGGTATGCTAGGGGCTTTAGCTATAATAGGTTGTATCTAAGGTGAGAGATGATAGGAGGATGATGACCATGATGATGATGGCAGTCTCATGTTTTACTATTCCTAACATGACTAGTGGGAATTTCCCATACTTACTCTAGGGGTATTGGTTGAGATGATACTAGATTGCATAGTGTTTGTTTGGGTGCCTATGCTACTTGTGTATATATATAGGGAGCTATGGGGCTTTAAAGCTCACAAGAGATATGGCATCAACATGGGGTTTATTTTACACTATTAGAATTATAAACACATTTGAGTGTTGAGGCCGATGGGGATTCCATGGGTGGGGTATGCTTAGATAGATTTATTGATTGGTTTTATGATGTAGAGATCTAACTTTACCATCACAAGTACAAGAGGAGGGATGCATGATGCTAATTGGTTTAGAGGTGCACTAGATGCCTTAGTCTTTGGAGATGTTACTTAGAGGCCCTATGTTAGGTTTATAGATTGGGATAGATATAGGAGACACACCTTATCCTTGTAGAGTTAATGGTGGATATTTTATAGGAAGAATAGGGAGGTAAAGCTCATCCCATTTGATAGGGTACATAGATAGTTTAGCTTGGTATAGGGTATCTTGGGCCCATTTCCCAAATATAGGTAGGAGGATGCAAAGATCCTACTACCTGAGCCACATCTAGTATATACCTTGCTGGATCATGAGGAGTTGTCAACATGACCAACAATAGATAATGTAAGTTTTTTAGATGGTTATCCTACATGGTACTAGGCTCTTTACATAGCAGCAGACTTTGGTGGGAATGATGGTGGGAGGTAGCCTATGGATGTATACCTATCTAGTAGAGGTTAGTAGTTACATGTTTAGGGGGTTACCCTAGATGCATAGGCTGGAGTGGCACTAGCTATTGCATAGGCATAGGTCACAATATTACATGATCATTTAATAGTTTTACGAGGTTAGGTGGCTATACTTACAACTGAGAGGGACTAGGCTAGAATTCACTAGACTTGGTTACCCAGGAAAGAGACTCCTCAAGATAGATGGGAGGAGGAGTTTTAGCACCTATAAGACCATTAGGCACTATCCCTATGGCATGATATCTAGCCATAGTGGAGGAGCTACACTACTATAAGGCCATAATCTTGAGATGTTATCTTGATGAGTCTTGATGGGATGAGTATAGAGCTAGTTTGGTAGGTGGTGAGAGCAGGGAAACACTAGGTCAGTGGGTTACTTCCTTATGTGGATAGGTAGGTACCTCAAGAGGATAGACACTAGGAGGTAATGGTGCTCTCAGGGGTATTAGTGTCCTAGTAGCATAGATATGACATTGTTTATGGTATTACATTTTGTTTTACATCATTTTGATACTGGCCTATGAGCTGATGTGGCGAGATATATATTTTGAGAGAGAGACATGTATATTGTTTGCATACATTATGATGCTATTGATGATAAACTCTCAATTTATAAATATGCTCCTTGTATATTTCTCATGGTTTTCTTTGATTTTTATGATGTGATGTTCATATTTAACATGGATGATGTTTGATTATGGTTGCAATGTGGACTCATCTAGCTAGGCACGTGATGAGATTTCTCTTATTTATTCATGGTTATGCTTTATGCTATGCTAAATTTTAATGAGTATATGCTTCCTTATTTTGATTTAGACATGTGGTGAAAATGATGTATTGCTTTATTGTTCATGGATGGTATGATGTTAATATGATGTTGATGGTTATGGATATGGTTATGGTTTATGTTAATGATGCCTATTTTTACTCATGATATATGTTGATATGATATGATGTGATATGGTTATGGTTATGGTCATTATGCTTAAGGTGAAACACACAAAATAAGTTAAACAACAACTTTAGATGTGAGAAAAAGAAGATAATCAAGAGATAAATGTCCAAGTGAATATCTATTAACTAGTTATGAGAGGATAAGAAGAGGGCATGATGCTTCTTTGATAAGGAATGAAAAAACTCAAGCCGGATTGGCTTAAGAAACATAGTCCCTTCTAATTCTTTGCATTAGCATTCGTTAGTTGGTTAAAAAGGTGTCTTGATCACATAATGTCAAGTGAGCTCAAATATCCCTTGCTTTATAGTGTATAAAAAGGAGATTAATGACAATGGAACCTTCTTGTTAGACTATTATGTCTATTTTATAGGTCACCAAAGAGCCAAGATAAATAAGTCTATATCATAATATGTGTAGACTAATCAATGTGGGAAGTCTACTTGTGAAAGTCAATTACAGCTTCCAAATTATTTTGCTTTTGAGAGTCAATTGTGGCTTTCAAGCTTAGTTTAATTTTATTTTGATTTTGATAATGGGTCATTTGATTTTTTTATTTATGAGAAGTTGATCGACGTAGGAAGCTTCCAAGAAATTGATATGATTTTACAAAATGATTTATTTATCCATCCTTTAAGAGAGTAGTCTAATTTTGTTTGCTTTATTCAAGGCTTTGTGATAATTGTCTTTCGAGGGAGCAGTCTACCTTATATTTGAGAAATTTTGATAGGTTTATGAAAATATCCTTTGAGGGAGTAGTCTGTGAGTGCTTAGGAATGATTGTATGTGGTTTTACTTTTGATGTTTTATTTTTTTACTTGACATAAACCTGCTTGTATAGGCTTAAAGGTTGGTCTTTATGAAAACAAAACTAAAAACACAAGAAGGTTGAGGTAGGTGAAAATATTTTTAGGTGACAAGGATCATGAGAATCCATCCTATGAAAAGGGAAAAAAGTGCCATGAGAATCATGCAATGGGTAGAGTAGTGGTACCCATTATTCAAGATTAGGCCATGATTGTGATGAATAGTCACATGACTCAATTTTAAATTGATTATCCCTAAAGTAGGGAGATGAATGTGGTTGGAAAGAAAAGGATGATCTTAAATTAGACAAAAGGTGAGTTTGATCCTTTTTAACAATAGAAAGGATGAAGATGTGAAGCATTGAGGGGTTCAGGTTCTAGGTTGCCTTTGAGAGAGGACAATTGGTAAGATCCTAATCCATACTTATGTATTATGATATAAGTTTAAAGCCAATTGAAAGAAAATTTTCCCTACTTGCTTTTCTCCATATTGGTGACATGTTTACTTCCCTTTAGGACGAGGTCTTTGATGCTGAATTCTCACACTTTAAGGTGTTTATCATAAGCACACTTGACGTGTTCTTGATAGATGTGAAGATGGGTGAGGGTGGCTAGATGATGTTCATTAATTAGCTCCAGATGGGCTACATGATGCTGATGATAATCATATTTTGAAATGAGATCTTGCATAGATATGTGAAGAGAAGGAATTTGGAATTCAAAAGGTAAGAAAACCTCATCTCTAAAAACTAGAGATAAAGGAGTAGTATCTATAGGGGTTCATATGCTAGTACGATATGCCCATAAGATGAAAGGGATGTGCAGGAGCCAATCCCAACTAGATGCATTGACCATTTTAGTGAGTATGTTGTTGAAAGTTTTGCTAGAAGATTTCTCCTATCCATTCACTTAAGGATGATAGGGTGAGGAGAAACTTAACTTGATATAGAATGGGTCACAAAGACCCTAGACTTGCTTATTTTTAAAATATTTTCCATTATCAATGATAATTTTGTGAGGAACACTGAAGCAATAGATGATGTGATGGTTGATAAATTTGATAATATTTTCCACTTTAGTTGAGACTAAAGGAATATCCTTTACCCATTTGGTAAAATGCTCGTTTGTAGTGATGATAAAATGGTGTCACTATGAAGAATGGGAGTTGATTTTACCAATAAGGTCCATACCCCATTATGAGAAGGGCCAAAAATTAGTGGATATGTGAAGACTATGGCTAGGTATATGATGTAAATTATCATTTTATTGACATTTAACATGCCTTTTCACATAATCACATTAGTCTTGGTTGAGGGTAGCCTAGTAGTAGCCAAGTCAAATGATGAATTTAGCCATGGCAAGGCCACTAAAGTGTCCCCGACATATCCCATCATGTATTTACCTGATAGCATGAGAGGTTTCATGATTGCATAGGTAGTAGAAGAGGAGACCATCGAAGCCACATTTATAAATAATTTCCCCCATAATGGTATAACATGAGGTACTCTAGATAAACTCTCTTTGAGCATTACTAGAAAGACTAGAAAGAATGATGATGAGGTTGAGATAGTTGAAGGTTTGCTGATACCAAAGATCATATTGGGTCTCTCCCACATTCAAGATGGTGGGAGAATCTAGTGTGACATAAGAAGGTTGGGTAAGTCTATAGATAACAATAGATAGATTAGAGTGAGAGGGTGTAAAGGGTATTTGATAGGTGAGGGGAGCCATGATGTCAACAAACATTTTCATAGATCATGGGGTTGATTAGATATGGTAGTGATCAAATGATGTTAAAAGTTCATCAACTAGTTACTTGTACTATTTCAAAACATCATTCTTACACTGGTAAGAGCCATTGATTTAATTGACCACAAGTTGGGAGTCACCAAATATGTTGATCTTTTTAACTCCTAAGGCTATAACTGTTTGGAGACCTATTACTAGGGCTTCATACTTAGCCATATTATTGGTACATTTAAAATCAAGCTTAAAGGATAAAGGGAGGGGCTATCTATGAAAGGGGATAAGGATGATGTTGGCTCCCCCACCATTTTGACACTTTGATCCATCAAATAACATGGTAACTTGATAAGTAAAGTCTACCTAAGAGAGGGTCATGAGAGACTCATTGGGAAACTCAAGAGGAGGAGGTTGGTTGTCTATTAATGGTATTTCATCCAATTGGTTGGTAATCACTTTCCTTTTAATTTACTTTTTTTGAAGAAAATTAAGGTCAAACATAGCTAAAAGTATGAGCCATTTGGTTATATATTAGTTTTGGTATGGTTAGAGTGCATATCCTTGAGTGGGTCAGTTTTGGTTACGATGTAGGTCTTATGGTTAAGAAGGTAGTGGTGAAGTTTGGTGGCCATGAAGACTAAATCTAAGAAAGTTTATTGGTATGGGTGTACCAAGTCTCATATTCTATAAGTGTGCAACTAATGTAGTAGATGGCTTGCTCTTTATGTTATTAATTCCAATGAGCAAGCATTACCACTAGGGAGTGGTTAGTGGTAGAGATATAAATGTAGAAACATTGGTCATCCTTAGGAGGGGTGAGGACAGGTGGAGACAAGAGGTACTTTTTGAGTGAATCAAAGGATATTTGATAGTAGTCACTCCACTTAAAAGATACATCTTTCTTCAAAAGGTCATGGAAGTGTTGGCATTAATTTGAGAGTTGGAAGATAAAGTGATGAATGGATTGGATATTTCCCTATAAACTATGGAGATTCTTGAGTTTGATTAGAGGAAGCATGACAAGGATTGATTTTATCTTGGTAGTATCAACTTTTATTCCTTGAAGGGAAATGATAAATCCAATGAGTTTTCCTAATAGGACCCCAAAAATGCACTTCTTGGGGTTAAGATAGACATGGTAATGGATGAGGTTTTCAAAGATGATCTTGAGAATAGCTAAATGATCCTTATGATATTTAGATTTCCCAAAAAAGTCTTCCACATAGTCTTGGATGATTTTTTGGATAAGGTCATGGAAGATATAAGTCATGGCATGCTAGTAGGTTTCATTAGCATTTTTTAGTCCAAAAGGCATGAACCTATATCAGAAGGTTCCCCATGGGGTGATAAAGGTAGTTTTACGCTAATATTCAAGGGAAAAAAGGATCTGATTGTATCCTGAAAACCCATACATAATAGATAGAATATCATGGGTGGTTGTAAGATCAACTAACTGGTTGATGCTTAGTAGAGGAAAGTCATCTTTTGGGAAAGCAAGGTTTAGGTCATGAAAGTCCACATAGATGCATAGTCCACCTTATGGCTTTGATGATAGGTATGATATTCAAGATACATTGGGGGTAATCAGTGGGTTAAATGAAGTTGATAGATGGGAGACATTAAAGCTCTTATTTGATGAGAAGGGCTATGTGAGGGTACATTCATTAATTTTTTTTTTGACAAGTTTGACATCATGATTGGTGACTATGTTGTGGGTAGAAATGGAGGGGTCGATGCTAGGCATGTTCCTATAAGATCAAGTGAATGCTATGATGCGATCCTGAAGGAAGGAGGGTAAGTCTTAAAGCTCTTTATAATTTAGTGATTTTCTAATTTTGACAATGCATGAATCATTCAGGGAACCCAAGTAGGTATCCATGGTGGATTTGTTCAACATGGTTGAAGTCTTAAGAGGTAGATATTTGTGGATGGAAGAATTAGGTGCACCAAGATAGGTGAGAATGGAATCATCATCCTAACACTAAACAATATTAATGGTAGGAGAGTCATCTCTTATCATCTCAAGATGGGTCATAGGGATTGTTATGATATCCTGATATTTTTGATAAGTCAGGGGTTTGAGGTTGATCATGTTGATGAAAAAAAAATTAAGAGGGATGATGTCAAAATCCTTTGGTTCTAATGGTGAGGGGGTCAATGAGAATGGGATTTCCTCATCAATGTTGGTGTGAGAGGTGAGTTGGTTTACTAGTCTAATGAAGAGAAGCCTGAGCCATGTTTATTATGGGGCTTCTAGGTCCTAATGGGAAGCAACTCATGAGGCACCTATTTGTATCATCTAAGACCAAATCCCTTTGAAGTACACCTATGAAGGTATGTCTTGGAAAAACTTAGTTTATTGATATAGGAGAAGTCAAATGTCAATGGTTGAGGTGAAAGAGAGGTGGCAGAAGCATCAAGGGGTTTGTCAAGTCCACCATAGATGAAATAGGTTTGATAATTTGGAGGTTTAAAGGGAATAATGGCTTTGATATTGGTGTCACACCCAGGTTGGTTACTAAGTTACCCATACTTATAGGGAGTAGGGAAGGCATCAAGGGTCAAAAGGAGACATTCTCCAAGTGAAAGACATTAGAATGTTGATTCCAAGTGGTCTATGGTAGGGATTTTATCTAAGGGGATGGATGAGTTAGTAGATTCCTTGATGGTGGAAGAGGATATGACATAAAATTTTATGGTGGAAGGTTTGTCTTTGGCTGATGAGAGTGTGTTAGATAAAGGTAGGAGGACATCATTAGGTCAGTAAGTCATGTTACATGATGAGAAGGGATTTGGGTCAACTTGGATGGTGATAACTTGACCTTCATTCTCAAATTTAATGTAATGATGGAGGGTAGAGAGTACACAATGCATGGAATGAATCCAAGGTCATCCCAACAAAACATTATACTATAATTTGCCTTTCACTACATAGAAGATCTCTGGGAGTGTGCAAGGTCCTAAATAGATATGCAAGACAATAGTTCCCAAAGTAGTGGCCATGGTATCATTCAAGGATGGACAAGGTTTCAAACATGAAATTATTTGGTAATTTAAGTTGGTCATAGGCATGGGAGGAGATGATATTAATACTAGTTTCCCCATCAATTATAACCCATTTAACATGGGTTTGGTTGATGTATGCAGTGATGAAAAGAGGGGGATCTAGGTCATTAGGGTGGATAGAAGGAATTTTCAAATCCTTGAAGGTGAAAATGCTAGAAATTTGAAGAGAGATAACAAAGGATACCATAGGTTGAGGGTCTTTAGGTTAGACCTCTATTGATTGTAATGCCTCTATAATTGCTTGGTAATGATTAGGTGAGGTAAAGATCAATTCATATAGGCTCATATTCATTACGATGTAGTGATTTTGTTTAAGAACCACTATTCTAATGGATTTAAAGGGGTTATATTGAGAGGCACATAAGATAGATACCTTGGGTTTGGCTGAAGGGGAAGTTATTTGGGTTTGATTAGGCTAGGAGGTAGAAGATGGATACATCTATGAGATGGACACTTTCACCTTCCCCTTATCCTTTTATTATTATCTTGTGACCACATGGATAGTATAGATAGAGGGAAGAATTGGGGTAGGAGATTGGTTTGTCTCTCCCTCACTCTAAGGTGAGAGAAGGGGAGTAGGTAGGCATTGGGTATTGATTGTTTTTGGTTGGTTTGGTAGTGGGGTCATGGGAGGCTCATATGATAATAGATTATCTTCATCATAGAGCTTATGGATTATCATTTCAAGAGATTTATAGTTCATCATGTCATGCTCAGGTGTCTTATGATAGGATCACACTTAGAATTCATTATACTAGATCAAGTTTAGTCTAAGATGGTCAAATGGTCTGATAGGAGGTAAGTCAAGCAAGAAGTTTACAATAAAATTTTTAATAATTGATTAAGACTCAGCTAAAGGTAGTGAATATCTAGAGGTTTTGGCATTGGTAGTTGAGATGGAAGTCTGTTTAGAATCACATTTGGTGTTAGAGGTCTTGGGTAAGGTGGTGTGCTTAGTTGATGATTTCAGTTTAGCTAAGGAGGTTGATAGGTTGGAGGTGGAAGATTTTAGGATAGCTAGCTTGGTCATTCATGGCTCGATGAAGATTGGTGTGTCAAAAAGTAATTGTGAAGGTATAACCAAAAGTGGTGGTTGGGTTTTGGTTGAGATAGTTAGATTATTAATCAAAGTAGAGGGATGAGGCCCCAAAATGGAGGTTAAGGTTGAGGGAGGTAGAACTCTAGCCTTTTGGACATTTGGTGGTTTTACCTCTTTGGTTGATTTGGTTTGGTGTTTGGTTGGTGGGTTTGGTAAGTTTACCTATACTTTCATAGATGGATGATTAAGGCTATATTTAGGGAAGATACCAAGGTTTTGGTTGGTTTGGTTAAAGTAATAGAAGAGGATTTGGTCATTTTGGGTTTGGTTATTTTGGATGGTTGAGGGGTGGTTGGGTTGGTAGAGGTTTTGATTAGTTGGGTTGATATGGTAATGGGTTGCATATTAGAACTAATGGGTTGGTTTCTCAAGTATGAGGTTAGAGGTTCTTGTTTCACAATGTAAGGGAACCCAAGTTGCTACTAAAAGGTATCCCAATATAAGTCAGGGTTGGAGACAAATTCCAATCTCTGAACTAGTCTAGAAAATGGTTTATAGACTGGTCTTGATCTTTGGGCAGCGGGTTCAAAAGATAAACTCGTAAGTTGAGAAAGGGGGATGATAACCTCATCCTTTTTGACAATCAAAGGATTGAATATATGGTTAATTTATGTGAGGTATAGACATGGTGACCTCTTCCTTGGGAATGATCTCCAAAGGAGGGGTGAGTTGTTTGGTAGTTAAGGGAGAAGGTAAAGTGGTGATGGTTGTTTTCTCTAGTATGTCAGTTGAAAGAGGGGTTGTTGACTCCACTACCTCAATAATTGGAGGAGGGAAAGATGGTACATCCTTGGTTTAGGCCTTTAAAGGAAGATAATGTAACTCTACTACCTCAATAAGTGGAGGGGGTGAAGAACAAATAGAGTGGGTGGTAGGTTCTTTAGTAATGAGCGTATCAAGAATCATGTTGATGGTATGGGCATCATGAGAACACTTAGCTTTATTGCTTTCATTTTTGGTAGGTACATGATTGGGAAAAGGTTATCTAGAAATGTCAAGGTCTTGGTTCAAAGGTGCATTGGGGTTGTCCAATGTGAGTTCCCCCTTGTTAATGAGGGTTTGGACAATGTTTTTAAAAATATTACCCCTACTAATGTCATGTGCCACTACTTAATGGAAAGTACATATGTCATTATCATTATATCATCCAAGTGTTAGATGAGAAGAATCAAATTATTAAAGGGGATTGATGGGAGGACATTGTATGATATTGGCTTTCAACAACTTCTCCAAGACTGAAGCATAAGACTTCCCAAGTAGAGTAAATTTATTTTGATTGTTTTAGTTTTATTTTCTCATGTTTTGATTTGAGGAGTTAGAGGAATTTTATTATTTGACAGATGATGTAAGAGCATTTTTAAAGAAAAAGTCATTCACAATTCCCTTATTCTTGGCATTGGTGTTGGTTTGGTTATTCATTTTAGAGGAAGAGACCTCATTAGATTTGAAGGCATATTTTTTGTTTTTAAAATTTAACTTTCCTTCATCGATGGCTTTTTTTTATAGTTTGTGTGCCATAGTAAAAGCTTCGCCAAATGTTCAGAAGCTCTGAACATGCAATGTAGAAGAGATGTGCCTGGCACATGCCCAAGTAAAAATTTCTATCAGTTTGGGTTGGGGTAAGGAGAAGGAAAGTTGATTGATTAATCTTCTCTAGTGGGCTACAAAGTCAATAATAGATTCATCATCAAATTACCGGATAGAGTAGAGGTCAGTGATGGAAACTTTCTTGTAGATGTTGATTGAAAAGTGATCCAAGAAAATTTGAGCTAACTAGGTGAAAGAGAAGAGGGAATATTTAGTTAAGGCACTATACCAGTCTAATGCCAGCCCTAAAAAAGATGTAGGAAAAGTGCAGAGAAGGAAAACATTATCATAGGCAATCAAATAACATGAGTTCCTAAATTCCCTAAGGTGTTATTGGGGGTCCTCCTTAATTTTTAATTTAGAAAACTTGGGAAGCTCCCACTGAGGAGGATATGGTTTGATAGGGATAGATGGGTGGATGGGTTCATTAAAATTATGGTCATATGATAGATTGTTGTGAGCCCCATAAATGGATAGCTTGAGAGTGGTCATTTTACCCATTAGAATTTTCATGAGATCTATTTAGGGTTGGGCATTTGATAGTTTTTAAGGTGCATATTTTTGTTGTGTTTAAGTGACATATTGATAATTGGTAGAAGGTTGAGAGGCTTCCATCTATTAGTATGTGGACATAGGTGGTTGGGTGGGAGTTATATAAGGGTAGGTGAATGTGGGTGCTTGGGTAGTAGGTAGAGGTACATGCCCTTGTGGGTTAGGGATGTACCCCAAGTTTGGTGTAATGGGAACATGTTGGGTAGAAGCTGTGGTTGGGCTAGTAATAAAAGCTAGGGTAGTGACCTTTGCACTAATTGGTGGTGAGGTAGAAGGTATAGACACCTCAAGATTTTGAAGTGGGGTAGTGGTTAGTGGATTGGGGGTAGTTGAAGAAGGGTTGGTGATGCCAATGTTATGTACTCCCATTGTGAGGAGAGTATATGTGGCTAGTGGTTGGGTTACTCCTAAGGTGGTAGAGTTGTTGGTGGGGTTGGAAGTTATAAGGGTATTTATAGGTTGGTTAAGTTGGTTTTCCATAGTAGTATCAAAGTGATTATCAGTAGATGAAGAAGCTTGGGTAGTTAATGTTTGGGTGTTGAATGTGGTAATATAAGTATTTACCATAAGGTGGGAAGGCATGCAATAATGTGGATCCATAGGTGGAACTAAAGTAGGGGTATGGTGAAGCATGGTGTTAATATAATACTAAAAGGCCACAAGATTATTATCTAAGAAGGTGGCAAAGTCTGTGTCTCTTTGGGAAACTACTCAAGGGAAAGGACTTATTTAAGGATGAGGAGAGTCTTCTAGTTTAGAAATGTACTCCATGGATGAGGAGGTAGAAGAGGTTGATTGGTTTGGTGATGGGTTCTATTCTACTAGGTTCTTTTGCTACTAGTGAGTAAAAACCATACAATATAAGGGAGATAGAATACACAAATAATATCACCACTCAAGTAAAGAGAAGACGTGAAATGAGAAAGGAAAGTAATCACACACTAGAAAGTATGTTAAGTCTTAAATTTATTTTTAGTCTCTCTTTTAGCTTATATCTTAAGCTTTCAATAAATTGTGTGACTCCACTTAGGATGATAGAACATGTACTAGAAAATAAATCTATAGATGGTTTCAAGTTGTGTTTAGGTGCTAAAAAAGGATCTGTATTAGAAATCAATCTATGGCTTGGTATTGGGGCTTACCCCCTTACTTCACACACTAAAATGATAAGGGTGTCAAGTGTATATCTAATATATACTAATCTCTAGAGTTTATACTCAACTAGAGAGCTAAGTTGGTTTTACCCTTAGTAATGACCTCCAAGTAGGATCATCGAGGAAGGATAAGGTGACCACTAGGTGATGAAATCTTAGTCGGGCCTTATCTCAAGTTGTTTGATGTTTGATTGATGTAGGTGGTTTAGTTTAGTGTATGCAACAAAATTGATGCTATGATAGAATTAATTTGCTTTTAATTTAAAATATGTGAGATAACTTGAAAGAAATCAATGTATGCAGTTAATTTTAAGCCTAAAAGAAATTTTAGATTTGTTTATGAGCATAGAATAGAGATAAGATCATATAGACACAAAAAAAAACCCAAGTAGAGACCCTAGGTCTCACTAGGTGTGATAGAATGTTTTAGAGTAATTTCATCTTAGATTTTGAAAGGAAGAAGAAGAAAATAGATATGATTATTGTAGAAAATCATGTTTAGTTGTGCACGTGTTGAATCAGATGATTGTTAAGAGATCTTCTTTAGCTTGGGAGGAATTACCTAAAAATAAGATAGCACTAAAATAAATGTTTGGTTAGATAGATAGATGGGTGGATTACCTAGTGCTAGCTAGATCCTAAAAGTAAGAGCTTCCTAGAGGGCTATCAATCCACACATTTTAAACAATAAGTTTAGAAAATAGAAGATAAAGTAATTGCATCAATAATAAAAAGGTACTAAAATCAAATACAAGGGATGATTGATAAATAAATAAACTAAAATGACTAATATAGCAATAATTAGGTCAACATTAATGATAAATAGGTCCGATGTGGTTCAAAAAATAGGTTGGGGGTCTACGAAGAAGCAAACAAAGATAAAGCTGGATTTGGTTAAAGGTAAGTGGGGGAAAATAGCTTGCTATTATTTTTTTCCATAGTGACCATCGATAATTGGTGTGAATATGAGTGGTTAAGGTGATTTTTGATGGTTGAGGTGACCATCGATAGTTAGATACACTATCAAAGATCCAGATGACTATTGATGTTTACTATGTGTTGGGTTTGGGTGATAAAAAGGGTCAGATTAATGGGATCACAAAAGAAAATTTTGGGGGATTGGTTTATAATAGGATAATTACAAAATGGAAATAGAGTAATTTATAGACTAAAAAAAATACTTAGCTTATCGAAGATTGATCAAATGAATGGTTGAGGTGATTGGCTCATTGGTGGAGTCTAGCATGATTCTGACAAAGTAATGGTACATGGCTATCTATTGTGGGGTGGTAATAAGTTGGATCTCTAATGTGATGGATAGATCATTGGTTTGATAGAAGAAGTGACCTATAAAGAAAATTTGGATGTAAAGGCTCTTGAAGTCCTGGATGGATCCCTTTTCACATCTTGTTCCTCTCTTCTTATAGGCAAAGAAGGTGAGGTCCAATGAGATGTTAACATGGGGTCCAATTTGTTGTATAAATATAACTTGTGCATGCATTAGCTCACACATGAATTAGATGATAATTATAAAAAATCAAGTTAGGTTAAATGGTTATTTAATTTGGTTTAGATGGTGGAACCTAACTATTGATGTTTAGGTTGATCATTAGTGGTCAAGGGTCAAGGTAAATTTGGATTAAAAGGTCAGTTTATCCAGTAGGTCAAATTAACTAACATTAGGTATGGTTTGGGTTTAAATGGTCAAGGTTGGGCCTGAGGGGGGTTCTTGAGGTATTCTAATTGAATCAAGACATTAAAAATCATTGTGTGTATATTTTCGGTGTCTACACCTCCAAGTAGTGGTGGTTGGTCAGATGAGAGAGAAAATAAACATATATAGACTTATTTATCAATAAATTATTGTAACTATCAAAATTTGTATTAGTAAAGAAAATAAAATGGATGGTAGAATAATATAGATACTAATTTTACATTTCCATGATGATTTATGGATAGGTTCTAGTCTTAAATAGTTCTAATTTGGTCATCCAAGTTAACAAGTCGTAGACAAACCTAATGGTGTCAATAGTGAAAAATTGAGGAAAAGATGAGAATATGGATTTGAGGATCTAAGCATGTCATATTGATGAAAAATTTTACATGGATAATTTATTTATTACTTATAAGTCATGTTCATGATTTGAATAATTTTTGGAGGTCAGTGTATATGGTGAAAAGTTGATCACAAAATGGCCTATCTAGTTCAGATAAGATTGTGTGAATAGGGTCAAGAAATTGGTCTAAAAGACTAATATTTGGTACTATACCATATGAATTTTTAATATAATAATTATACAAATATATCATAGCATAATTTACATGAATAATGAATCATGAAAAGTGTCTACACAAGTGCTGGAGGTTTAAGTCACCATGACTACTTTTTGAGGTAAATTGGTAGTTTTGAGTGAGTGAGTTGTAGAGATGTTCTTGAGCCTTTATCTCATGAATGAAAATTTTAAAAGAATTTTTTATGACCTTTAGGTCATAGATAATATTTATAAATTTTTATTTTGTCATATTTCAGTTGATTAAGGGTGTTTAAGCTTCATTTTTACAAGAGAGACTTTTGAGGCATATAGGCCTAATAAGACAATTTATCTTAAAAGAGATTTCATGGTATAAGAAAAGGATATAGGTCTAATAAAATATGGATAAGATTATAATATTTCATTAGATAAGTGATTTAATGGTTTTTTATTGTTGGATAAGGCCATTTGGGCCCAAGAGGATCAAGCTTTGATGATAAGAAGATAGACCTAATGCAATTAGGTCTCCATGAGACCTAAAAGAGAAATGAGGCCCAATTGAGTTGTTTTAAACCAAAATGGGTCCAAAGTTCATTTTAATAATGTTCATGAAGTGTTATAATACCTATTATATTTCCACCCTAAGAGGTTAAAGGTGTGTGGTTGACCATGTGGTGTGTGACCATGAGACTTGTATATATACAAGGTAGTTTAGGCATATTAAGAGGTATGCAACATAAGAAAATTAAATATTACATGGTTGAGTATAAGGATGTCTTGAAATGAGACCATAATAGTATAGTATAGGTGTGGTGGTTAAAACACATGAGGTGGCTAAGTTGGATCTGAGTCACTTAGGGAGTTAGTGTTTCCTTGTAAGTAGATGTTTGTTAAAGCCTAGTCAAATGGTTGCTTGACTTATTTGGGGTTGGTGTTCCAAATTGAGTTATTGATTAATATAATTTGATATATATTTTGAAGGATTGTAGTCCAATTTTAGAGATAACATTGGTTTTATTCACCTTGAGGTTTTTCCACTCATATGTGTATTTTCTTGTCTTATGCTCATGTGAATGTTCTTTATGCATTGTGAGATCTCAATGTTTCTTTCATAGTTCATGAATGATTGAATATAATTGAAATAAGTTTTTTGGCACAATTATTCACCCCCACTCTCAATGATTATTCTTCCAATAATTGGTATTAGATTTTAGTCCTTTAAATCAAACCTAACAACTTAAAGGAGATCTTAGAAGCATAAACATGTCTAATCATCAATTACAAGGAGGTTTTTCAACCAGTAAGGATCCTCTCTTTAGTGGGACCAATAATACATTTTGAAGCATCATAATTAAGACCTATATAATTTACTTGGGCTATGACATATGTCAATCTATTATTAATGGATTCAGTCCACCTTCTATACCACCAACTGACACATAAAACAACAAAGAAAGTGAGAATAGCTCTAAGGTAATTAATTCCATTCGGCGTGGTATTTTAGAGGCATAATTTGTAAATTTTGTACATTGTGATACAACCAAAGGGATTTAGTATAATTTGAAAACCATATATGAAGGAGACACCAAAGTTAATTTGGTAAAGTTATAGACTCACTAAAGATAGTTTAAAAGTCTAAGAATGGAGGATGAAAACATTACATCTTATCTATTAAGAGTAGATAAAGTGGTAAATATCATCATATTCCTAGGAGATAAGTTAGAATAATCAATTTTAGTTCAAAAGGTATTAATATCCCTAACATCTAAATTTGGTTCAAAGGTGTTTATTGTGGAGGAGATCAAAGATGTTAACATACTATAGATGGATGAGCTTCATGGCATCTTGATTGCCTAATAAATGAGAACAAGTGATGGAAGACCTTACAAAAAGGAAGTTGTAGTCAAAGCTAAGAAAAATTCACAAGGTAAAAATTTCAAGGATGATGTTGACATAGACATTGATGATGATAAGATAAAAGCCATATTTGTCAGAAAAGTAAGGAAATGATCATGTAAGTATAAGGGTAAGTTTCCATTCAAGTGTTTTAACTATGGTAAGGTTTGTCACTTTAAATCTAAATGTCCTAATAATGATAAAAATGAGCATGATGGAAAGCATGATGAAAATCATGGTGATGATAATAAGCTCTATAATCCTGATAAGAGCAAAAAGGGTTTCAAAAAGTATGAATTAAATAAAGGGTCATTCAAGAACAATAGAAATTTATATATAAAAGAAGACAACTGATCTAATGTAAGTGACACAAGTACATTTGATAGTGATTATGATAGTAATGATCATGATAGTAATGAAACCTTAGTCATGGTTATAGAAATAGATAATGAGGGGTGTTCAAAATGGAAAATTCTTATGGATGGTGAAGAAGACGCTGAAGTGACCCTTGAAGCAAAATTGGTGAGTGATCCAAAGGAGTTGAAGTTTAAAATAAGGAAGAATAAGAAATTGAGAGCATTGATTAAGAGTTATGAGGAACAAATCAATCTCTTTGAAGAGAGACTAAGTAACAAAAACCAATGAACATGAGGAGATCATTAAATAGTTGGAATCTCGGATTGGGATTGTCACTATAAGTCTTAAGACTAAGGAAGAAGATAATGCATCAAGTTTTGAATAGAAATGGAATCCTTAAAGGTAGAATTAGATTAGGAAACAATCAAGTTGAAGACACATTAGAAATTTGAAAAGATAACTGAAGTTCTCAGTGATATTCTAAATTTTCAAATGTCTCCACATCACAAGATAGGTCTTGGGTTCAAATAATATCAAAAGTAAAATAAGGAGAGTCACACCTCAAATACCTATATATAAAATCTCAAATATGAGACTAAAATTAATCAGCAACATGTCAAGAAGATTGTGACTCCTTTAAGAGATAACAAAGGTAGAGGTGCATCATTTCACATTAGACATAAAAGGTATGTGAATTCATTCAATGGTTATTGTTTATCATGAAATGAATATGGACATAGAGCTGTGGATTGTAGACATCATGATAGAATCAATTCATCATGGAGGAATAGGGTGAATGTCCATTTCAATAGTAGAATTAGAATTTTATGATATTATTATGATCAGAGAGGATGTATTGTAAGGGATTTTAAGATAGGGCATATGAAGAAGATCAATCAATACAAAAGGATATATGGTCATACCACTGAGTAGTGGATCAAAAAGTTGGACCCTATGGACAAGGTGAAGGAGGAGTAGAAGACTAAAGGAGAAGAATCTATGCCAACTCAGACTACCTTTCAAATTCAAGATGAAGGAATGAAATGGTATATAGATAGTGGTTACTCAAGACATATGACAAGGGATAAGAGTAAGTTCATCTCATTAAAGAAGAATGCTACAAGAACAATGATATTTGGAGATAACACAACTTCTAATTAATTGGCAAGGATATATTGAGTTTGGACAATGGGAAGAGCAAGATAGATAATGTGTTCTATGTGGAAGGTTTGAGACATAACCTACTTAGTTTAACTCAAACTTACAACTAAGGATACACACTAACATTTCATGATAGAGGGTGTGATCGAAGGAGAGATAAATCAGGAAGACTAATTGTAATGCTAAGAGGACTAAAAATAATCTGTATGTATTGAATGAGATCAAAAAGGAGATATGATTTATGAGTAATATGGATGAATTTTGGATATGGAATATAAGTTCAATCCATATAAACATTGATAATTTGGTCAAGATAAGCTCTAAGAAGTCTATGAAAAACATGCCTAAAATCACCAAACCTACAAACACACTTTGTAAGGCATCTCAACATGGTAAGCAGACTAGAAGAAGGTTCAAGTCCAATGAGTACTCTATTACAAGACCTTTATATATAATACACACTAATATATGTGGGCCTACAATAATCTAAAGTATTTAAGGAGATAAATACTTCATGTTACTCATAGATGACTACATAAGAATGACTTGGGTAACTTTCTTGAAAGAAAAGTCAGCAGATCTTGACTAGTTAAAGGCATTCAAGGATCTTGTTAAGAATGAGAAGAATGGAAAGATAAAATGCGTAAGATTTGATAGAGGAGGAGATTTTTGGTCTAATGAGTTTGATGACCTCTATGTGGTCCATAGGATAAGGAGACAGTTCTTAGTAGATAGAATACCTCAGTAGAATGGGTATTGGAAATAAAGAATAGGATAGTTCAAGAGATGGGAAGAACTATGATAAATGACTCAAGGTTAGTTGATGGATATAGGATAGAGGTAGTGAGAATTTTAGTCTACATTTTGAATAAATTATAGATAAGGACTAATGGTAACAAGACCACTTATGAACTATGGAAAGATAGAACTAAAAATGTGGAACACATTGTTTGGAAGCAAATTCTTCATCAAAAGAGGCGAGGAAGACTTAGGTAAGTTTTAATATAGATTTGATGAAGGTATATTCTTTGGATACTCATCAGTGAGCTCAACATATATATTCTATAATAAAATGTTACATAAGATAGTGGAAAGTACTAATGTGAAGATTGATGAGACAAAAAAATCACATGCATAGTCAATGAATACTTCAAATAATTTTGACTTAAATAATTAATAATAAAAAATAGAGATTGATGAGAAAGAAGAATATTTAGAGGAAAGACAAGACTCAAAATTCCCCTCAAGATAGATTCAAAGAGATCATCCCAAATCACAAATCACTGGTAACAAGGATGCAAGTATGCAAATAAGAAGAAGGCTAGTAAGTAGACTAAATCAAGAGAATGTGACTATATTTTATAATATTGAATCTAATAACCTTGGATAAGTAAGAAAAGACAAGTTTTGGATAGGTGATATGAATGAGGAGTTAGACCAAATAGAAAATAATTAGACCTAGGAAATATTTCCTAGGCCTAAAGACAAGAATATTATTGGCACAAAATGGGTGTTTAGGAACAAGTTGAATGAATATAGAGAAGTCACTAGGATTAAGGATAGATTGGTATGCAAGGGGTATTCACAAGTTATATGGATATACTTCAAGGATACCTTTGATCTATTATCAAGATTGGAGGCCTTAAAATTGTTTCTAGCATATGTAGTTTTAAACAGGTTCAAGGTGTATCAGATGGATGTCAAATCTACTTTTGTGAATAGGAACTTAGAAGAAGATGTGTACATAGAGAGAGGTTTTCTAATTATCAAGTAACAATGACTATGTTTTCATATTGAAAAATTCTCTTTATGGTTTAAAGCAAGATCTTATATCTTGGTACACTAGATTGGATAAGTATCTATTGGATCAAGGATTTAAAACAAGAGTTACAGATAGTAATATTTACATAAATAAAAAATATGAAAATAAGTTTATAGTATTTGTCTATGTGGATGACATCATATTTTGTGGAAACAATGAGAATAATACTAAGGCCTTTGTAAATGTGATGAATAAATAGTTTGAGATGTTTATGCCAGGATAACAATCATTATTTCTCTTGTTAAAAATAAATAAATCATAAAGAGGTATATTAATTTCATAAGCTAAGTACATAAGAGAGATGTTGAATAAGTTTGAAATGGAAGATTGTAAGGTAGTTAGCACACCTATGATCATAGGGTGTCAGTTAAGTAAGGAAGATGAATCTCCAAGGGTCAATTAGACATCATACATGTCAATGATTGGAAGTTTGTTGTATCCTAATATATCTAAACTTAATATTATGTAAGTAGTAGGTTTTGTCGGAAGATTTCAAGCAAACCCAAAGAAAAATAACTTGTAAATAGTTAAAAAGATACTTAGATATCTCAAGGGGACTGTGGATTTTGGGTTGTGGTATCCAAAGAGTAAGGAGTTTGATTTAGTAGCATATATAGATACAAATTAGATAGGCAATATAGATGATAATAAGACCACTAGTAGAGGATCTTTATTCTTAAGAGAGTGCCTAGTATCATGAATAAGTAAGAAACATACATATGTGGTATTATCTACTTATGAGGCTGAATATATTACAATAGCTTCATGTTACACCCAGGTCCTATGGATGAGACAAAACATAAAATACTACAAGGTGGAGTATGATATTCCTATCCCTATATATTATGATAATACAAGTTCCATAAGTGTCTCAAAGAATCATGTCGTGCACTCAATAACTAAGCACATTCCCATTAAGTATCATTTCTTAAAAGAGAAATTAAGTGACAAAAGTGTTAAACTTAAATATGTTTCTACAAACGATCAAATTTCAAACATTTTAACTAAGCCACTTCCAATGGCAACTTTTGAACATCTAAGATAGGAATTGTGTTTAATTCCTACCCCTAATAGTCATTAAGGAAGCCAAGTGATTAGGGGGAGATAATTAGATGGTTCATTAGATCCAAGAGTATGTGAGTAGTGTTAAAATGGTATCTATATATATATAAGGAGATCATTATTTTATAATTCCTCATAAACTCATAATTCTATGTGTTGAGTGTTTTAGTTGCAAGAGGTGTGATTCAAAAAGTTGTAGACATATCTTTGTCATTTATTTCAAAGGGGGAGAAAGCTTAGAATGAGGATGAATTTGATTGTTGAGATAATTTTATGAAGGTGGTTACCATTAAAGACAAAGGGGGAGATTTTTGAGTATTTTCATTTATGTCAAAGGTGCATCTTATGAAGGTTGGTGTCAAAGGTGACTAAGCCTAGTTGGTAGTATGTGATGTGATAAGGTGCATTGAGAGAGTGTTGTCATTGAAGGATGTTGTTGTGAAAGAGAAATTTAAGGCAAGAGAAATTTTGAATTCAAGAGAGATTATTTAAAGGAAAATAATTTATTATGGTTGCATGAAGGTACATGTCATTGATGTCAAAGTCCATAGGAAGTCTAGTCATGAGCTTAGTCATGACATGAAGAGGTGTGTGCATGAAAATAAATGAAAAAATGAATTTAAAGGTTATATGGAACTATTTGAGAATGTATGTTAGGCATTTAAGCACTCATGAGAGTTTCAGGGTGCGCTTATAGGGTTAGGGCAATCAAACTAAGCCTACACCTAGACCTCTATTAGACCCTGCCTAGCCTACTGAGGTATGAAGATCATATTTAAAGTAAAGTATGCATATGTGATCATGGAAAGAGGTTATATTAGTTTATTTAGGATTTTTCACAAATTTTGAGGTCATGGTTTGAAGGAAATTACATGATTTAGTGTTTTAGGCCTTCTCAAGTTCATAGAATAAGGTCTCAAGACCTGAGAAGCACTTTATGATATTCGTTGGCACAATTTAAATTTAAATGGGAACATAATATTCTAAGGATAGATGGGTAAGGTTCATATATAATATCTTTAGGCATTATTTTTGGATTCAAGGGGCAATCCTTTATAAACAATCATTAACACTAAAACCTAGGCTAAACCTCTCTAAAACCCTAATAAGAACACAAAATGGAATATATTGTTTAAAATAGATCAATATGGATTCTAAATTCAAGATAAACTATTGGATCATGTAGTAAACTCTCCTAGGTACCTCTAGGTGGTGGTGATTAGTCAGATGAGAGAAAATGAATAGATACATGTTTGTTTGTCAAGAAATTATTGTAGTTCTCAAAATTTGTGTTAGTAAAGAAAATAAATGGATCATATAAGAATAAATGGATCATATAAGATGTTATAGACTCATTTTACATGTCCATTATGATTAAGGGTTTTAATTTGGTCATCCAAGTTAGCCAATTACAAATAGATCTAATGGTGTGAATAGTGAAAAACCCAAGCAAAGATGAGAAGATGGATTTGAGGGTCTGAGCATGTTATATTGATGAAAAAAAGTATATGGAGAGTTTATTTATGACTTATAAGTGATTTTAATATTTTTAATAAGTTTTCAAGGTTATTTTATATGGTGAAAAGTTGCTCACCAAAATATGACATATTTGGTTCAGATAAGACTATGTGATATAAGGTCAAGAAATTGGTCTGCAAGACCAATATTTGGAATTATACCATATGAATTTTTCATCTGAGAATGGTATAGATATATCATAGGATCATTTACATGAATCAATAATCATGACAAGTTTCTACACAGGTGTTGGAGGTCTAACTTACCATGACTATTTTTTGAGGTAAATTGGCAGTTTGAGTGAGTGAGTTGGAGAGATGTTATTGAGCCTTTATCTCTTGAGTGAATATTTTCCAAGAATTTTTTAATGAAATTGAGGTCATAGATAATATATAAATGTTTTTTTTTCATATTTTAATAGATTAAGGTTGTTTAAGCTTCATTTTTACAAGAGAGACTTTTGAGGCACACAGGCTTAATAGGATAGTTTGTGAAAAGTTTGTTTGAATCATGTTCATATAGTGTTATAAGACATATTATATGGATAAAATAATAGTTTTAAGGTGTGTTTCTGACCAAGTGGTGTGTGACCATGAGACTTGTATATATATAAGGTTGTTTAGGCATATTAAGAGGTATACAACATAAACAAATAAAATATTTCATGGTTGAGCAGAAGGAGGTATTGAAATGAGATCATAATAGTGGAGAAAAGGTGTGGTGATAAAAACACCTTAAGTTTCTAAATTGGAGTTGATTCACTTAGGTATTTGTTGCTTCCTTGTAATTATATGCTTGATATAGCCTAGTTAAGTGAGTGCTTGACTTCTTCGAGGTTGGTGCTCCAAGTTGAGTTGGTACTCAACATAATTTGATATTTTTTTATAGTATAGTAATCCATTTTAAGAGATAATATTGGTTTTTCTTCCCCTTGATGGTTTCCCACTAATATGTGTATTTTCATGTGTTGTGCTCATGTGAATGTTCTTTATGCATTATTAGATCTCAATGTTGCTTTAATAGTTTATGAATGATTGAATATAATCAAAAGAAATTTTTTGGTACACTGATTCACCCCCCCCCCCCCCCTCTTCATTATTGTGCTTCAAAAAATCTAGACCAACTTAAGCATCTTCACTTAGAATTTCAATGTATTATGTTACATTTATTGATGATGCAACTAGGAAGGTTTGGGTTTATTCCATAAAATAAAAATATGAAGTGTTTGATACATTTAAGAGATGGAAAGATTTAATTAAGAATGAAATAGGTTTAAATCTCAAATGCCTTAGGTTAGATAATGGAGGTGAATACTAATATAAATATTTTGATAATTATTAATCACCAAAGGTAATTCATAGGTAAAAGATAGCTCCAAGAACACCACAAAATAATGGTGTGTCAAAAAGGATGAACATGACTATCATGGAACGTGATAAAAGCATGAGACTTCATGCAAGGTTAAATTTATAGTTTTGGGTAGATGTTATATATATAATGGTATACCTTATCAACATAGTACCTTTGACTATTCTATATGGTGGCATACCAAAGGAGGCATGTACTGGTAAGAAGGTAGACTACTATTTTCTAAAGATCTTTAGTTGCGAGGCATTTGCTCACATTGATAAACAGGATAGGACCAAATTAGAGGATAAGTCTAATAAATGTACTTTAATTTAGTAGGGTCCTAATGACTTTATATTTTATATGTTGGATTTGGAAGATAAGAAAATCATCACAAGTAGAGATGTGATCTTCAATGAGAAATTCATGTATAAAGATTAGTTGTAGGAAAGTAAACAGGAGGAAGAAAACAAAGAGTATGCAGTATTGGAAGACATTACAAAATAGCATGTTATAAAGGTGCCAGTGCAAATGTGAAATAATAATAGGAACCCCAAACCTCTATTGTGAGAATATATACTAAATTAAGTAGACCACCTGAATGGTTTTCTCCTTCTTTAAATTATTTGTTACTTACTAATGGTGGTAAGCCATAGAGCTATGAAGAAGTAGTGCATGTTGATGCTAAGTACAAGTGGGAGAAATATCTGGATTAGGAGTATGACTTTCTAATGACAAACCAAACATGGGATTTGGTAAAGATTATAAAGGGAAAGAAGTCATTGTAGAACACATGGGTGTACAAGATGAAGGAGGAGGATGTAGGTAAATATGAGCACAAAGCCAAAATGGTGGTGAAATATTTTTCTAAAAATAAAGTTATATATTTTGATGAAACATTTTATAAAAATTTTAATATGACTTCAATTCGAACTATATTGAGTGTAGTTGCAGTTAAAGATCTATAATTAGAATAGTTGGATGTGAATAATACTTACCTTGATGGGGATTTGGAGGAGGATAGTTACATGGAGAAACCACAAGGTTATGAAATTAGTGGTAAAGATATTTTGGAATGCAAATTTAAGATCTTGTATGGCATGAATCAAGCTCCAAGATAATGGTATATTAAGTTTGATGGTTTTATATTGGAATAGGGTTATTCTAGATGTCATTTTGACCATTTTGTGTATTTTAAAAGATTAGAAAATGGTAGATATATTGTCCTTATGTTGTATGTAGATGATATACTTATTTAAGGTTTTAACATGTAGGATATCAATGTACTCAACAGATAATTGAGTGATTCTTTTTCTATGAAGGATCTAGGTTCTGATAAATAGATCCTTGGTATGAGAATAACTAAAGATAGAAAGATGTGAATGTTGACATTATAATAGGGAGTGTAGGATGCAAAGCCAATCGGGACACCTTTGGAAAATCACTTCAAACTCACAAAGGAAAAATGTCTTAAGACACAAGACAAAAATAATATCATGACCAAGACCATACTCATTAGTAATTGGTAGTTTGATGTATGCAATGGTATGTATGAGACCAAACATTGCACATGTAGTGGGAGTAGTGAGTAGGTTAATGAGTGATCTAGGGAATGAACACTATAAGGTAGTAAAATGGATCATTTATTACCTGAGAGGGACCACATATATAGTGATGTGTTATGGTGAATCTAATGTGACATTCTGAGGATATGTTGATTCAAAAATGGTAGGTGAAATGGATGGTAGAAGGAGTAATAAAAATGATGTGTTAATAGTTTGTGGTATAATAATAAATAGATATAATGACTATAAAATGTTGTGGCATTTTATACCACAAAGGATGAGTATGTTTCTTATACTAAAGTTAACAAGGAAATGATTTAGTTATAGAGGTTGATGGAAGAGTTGGGACACTAAGGAAAAGGTATACTATATAGTGACAATCAAAGTGTCATCCATATATCAAAAAAATAGATTTTCACTCTAAGACAGAACATATTCACTAGTGGTATCACGCCATTCAAATAGTATTGGAGGAGGAGCAATTGAAGTTGGAAAAGATCCATACTAGTGAAAATCTTGTAGATATGATGACTAAGGTAGTTGTAAGAGTGAATTTAAAGTTTTTTTTAACTTAAGTTATTCTTCATGGTTTAATAATATCATAGTGAGGAATTTTTTAGTGGATGCAATATTTGGAAAGAATATACATTTGTGTATATTAACTTCAAGTGGGAGAATGTTGGGTATGAAATCACTATTTATAATCACTATTCATGGTGATGTGGCATGGCCCATAGATAATAAATTATGTTGTAAAGTTGATCAGGTTATAATTCGGGCATCCTTATCTACTAAGGCACATGGGTGCCTCTATTTTTTCACATGGGTGCATGTGGGGCACCATTTGTTGTCAAGGACAAGTTCAAAGAAGTTCATATTCAAACAAGTGGGTGTGGGGTGAATTTTTATGGTGGATCCACTATCTTAGTGCTTGGATAAAGATAGGAAATTATTTAGCATAATTTATATTTAGTGATTGAGTGGAGGACAAATACAAATGGTGGTGTCTTTTGTCTAAAGTATTTCCACTATGTTTTGGATTATGCACAAGTGGTAGACATTGTTTTATGGACCATTTATGAACCCACTTGGAATGTGAAACCATATTTTCTCTATTTTATTTAATTTTATTTCCCTCTTATCTCTCTAATGTAAATGATATTGAATCATGGTTATTTTTTGTATTTGGTATTCCACGCATTCTTGCTTTTTTGGAAGGAGGTGAATAGGTTGAAGACTCGTTAAGTCTTTGTTGCAAGCTTGGTTCTAAGATTATTGTAATATTACATTAGTGCATTGAATATAGGAGGCTAATATATTGGAGAGAGGTGTGATAAGGTATTGTCTCTGGGTATTCTCCTTGTTATTGTTATAAGTATAATGGCTGGATAAATCTCTTTATGGATGTAGCCCATTGGGTGAACCATGTTGCATTGGTGTCTTTTTTTTTTTGGCATGGTTTGGTTTTTTTTTTAAGTTGTTTATTTATGTTTATATCTTTTCTCATTAAAACTGTTAGGATATTTTTGTGTTCAGTTATACTAAAAAATGTAAAATTAGTGTATATGTGTATGTGCCCCCAATGGGTGGATAGTAGAAAATCTAGATCTTTGTAGAAGATCAAAATTCTTTAGTAATTTGTGAATGCTCAAGGGAAAAAAATTAATAATGCATGTATGATAATAATTTATTATACTTAACATAAATAGCATATGTATTACCTATAAAATATAAATAATTTAAACATGAAAATGAATACAATCTAAAATTTGTATTTTCTAAGCAATATTTGGATGTTTTTGTGTTTTTAAACATATTATATTATTTTTTCATTTTATATGTATAATTTATGTACAATAAACATGAAAATGAAAATATGTACAAGTATCAAGTTAAAGGAAACTATGTACAAGTAAACTAGGAATGGATGAAACTATGTACAAGGAGAGTGTTATGGATATGAATATGTGTGTTGGTAAGCAATGGTGATATAAGCCCAAATGTCATCTATGGGATGATTATATGTAAAATAGGTGTCATATTCACTTTATAAATAGTGTATACCATAATAATAATCTATGTTGTTCCAATCATATTATTCATTTTGATTAGCAATGTTTGGATTATTGATTAGGATGTTACCATATGAAACTATATCCATTATAGGTATAGATTTGTTTTGTAGATATTTTTTGGAATTTTGGAATAAAAATGACTGAGAGGGGGGAGGGTGAATTATTCTCCTAAGAACTTTCTTTTGATTCTTCCTTAGCATACATGAACCATTACATCAGCATATAGATCAATCAATGCATAGGCAATAAACCATACAAGCATGAAACAAGATTACATAATACAAAACATCATATATTTGGGAAAAAATCAAGGGAAAAAAACCCAATAACTCCTAAAAATTTACTAAATTCCTATAAGTGAAAATATCACAATTTAGTGAAGCACCAACTTCACATGGAGCACCAACCCTAACTAACTAAGCACCAACTTGCAAGGAAGAACCAACCCCCTAGATGACTCAACACCAAATAAGCCACGTAAAACCTTAAATAATCTTCAAAACACCTTGTTTCTCATATAATATATGATGATCACCTTATTCATCTCTTCTACCCCTCTCAAATTATCTTTGAGGTTTCTTTGCTCTAATAGCCCTCTTCTTGACTAGATTAGGTCATATGACCTTGATTTTCATACATATAAACTATGTCAAATATTAATCATAGTTTCTATAAAATATTTATATGGTATACAAGACCTAATTATTCTTACCAATATGCTATTTCATTCACTTTCACTCATCCTTCTTAAATAGGCCTGAAACTATCTTGTATACATACATGCCTCTTGATCATATACCTATTGGTAAAAAATATACGCTTTCACACTTGGATTATACTTAAAATAGGTCTTATAACACATTTAATACATGAATAAATTATTAAAATAGGTCATCCTTAACTCAAAATAACAAAAACTCTTTTACACCTTAAGGAGACCTAATTTAATTAGGCCTTCATTAGTACACGTTACCCTTTAATCTCCTTAGTACTCTTTAAAACTAAAAAGATAGAATAAAAACTTCATATACCACTAAAATATACCAAAAATAATCTCATATTAGTTCCATGATACTTTTTATCTCCAACCACCATTTAAAGCACACCATTTGTATTGTTCATAATTAGGCCTTCTCATATACATAAAGTCCATTTTGAACTACTAAATATTAAACACAAATTAGATAAATAACCATGGTAATAAATCAAATATATAGGATATATATTACCTAAAGGTAATAATAATATTATTTATCATTCACAACTCATGGAAAATAGAATCAAACCCTATTCTGTAAATAGCCCACTCAGAACTCTCAGAACACTCAAAAACCTAGTCATGAGCAACTTGATCTTAAACACCTAAAAGAACACTTCCCATGACCAATTATATATTAAAAATATCATTTAAAATATCTATACCACTATAAAATACAAAAATAACAATGTCTAATGTCAAATATTGGTCTTACAGACCAATATTTTGACCTTAGTACACACAGTCAAACCAGAACCAGACAAGCCATTTTGGATTCAACATCTCAATCACATTCAATGAATATAAAACCATATAAAAAGAATTTATATTAAATAAAATTCAAAAAAATCAATACCATGTGCATTATATACTTCAACTCAGGGCATAGAGCCTCAAACTCATCACTACAACTTGCTTATGCAGAACTACTAGTTTATTGTAAAGCATAGTCATGATGACATTGATCTTCAACACCCATATGACCACTTTAAAAGACTTATTATGAAATTATATGATCCTATGATATAATTATATAATTATTATATATAAATTTCATATGGTCAAATAACAAATATTTGTCTTCTACACCAATCTTATGACCTCATTAAACACAAACCTCACTGAGACAGACAAGCCATTTTAGCTTCATCATTTTCACCACTGTACCTAAATTTAAATATTTATAACAAGAATTAATAGTAAATATTAGTCCCACAAAATATATCCATGCAATTTGTTTCATCACTCTATCATGATAACCCATTCTTAATCATCTTCTCATTATTACCTGGGTTTTTTCACTATTTCCATCATTAGGCCTATTAGCAACTGGCTAACTTGGATGACTCTTTTAACACACTTGAGGGATATAAATTGTACATAAAAATTAATGGACATGAAACATGATTATATACCTTATTAAGTCATCCATTTTATTTTCTTAACCAATGCAACTTTTGATTATTACAATAAATTATTCACAAACAAGCCTGTATTTGTGCATTTTCTCTCTCATATGAGTAACCACTACCACCTAGAGGTACTTGGGAGAGTTTAATACATGATAAAATATTTTTAATAGTTATTTTGGATAAATTTTTATTTTTTAACGAGATCTTTCAATTGGGTCCTTGTTAGGGTTTTAAAGATGTTTAACACAGGTTTTGGTGTTAGTGATTATTCATAAAGGATTGATTTTTAAATCCAAAACCAATGCTTGTGGTTATTATCTATGACCATTACCAATCTATCCTTAATATATAAAGTTACCATATAGATCTTACATATGCCAATGAACACCTGAAATTCCTTCTTAGGTTTGCATGCCTTCATTCTGTGTACTTGAGAGACCTTAAAACCACTTTTGATGCCTTTTATTGAAATCAATGACCTCAAAATTTGTGTACATTGTTCAAACAACATATCATACCTATGTTCATGCTTAAATATTAAAAAAATTCTTGAAAATTGAGCCTCATGCCTCATTAGGCCATGATATCACCACCTAGATTTATACACCTAAGACTTCACACCTCATTAGGCCTTGAAATGACCTTCAAACCTCTTTTCAAGTTCTCAATACTTCCCTCACATGCTCAAAAAACATCTCACATGTTCAAATAATTTCAAACATCCTTCTACAACCTTGAAAATAGATCATGACGCCTCATTATGCTAGATAGGGTATATAAGTGGTATAGTTACAAATTTGATTTGAAGGTCTTACCCCTATAGGCTTACCTTGAAACTCATCCTTGAAGTGTATACAACTTGATCACATGACTTACATGATCATAAAACAATGTCAAACCTCTGCACATACATATTCATGCTTACCATGCACATGCTTATGATATGATTATACTTGTTATGACTAGGCTTCTTAAGGCACCTTGTCCTCAAGAACTAGTACTCAAACATGCTTCCATTAATGATATAAAACAAGATCACACTTACAATAAAACTCTCACACCACTAAAATAATATATTTTTGATCAACATGATCTCATACAGACCTAGATTCTCATAAACATGCTTTAATACTTACTTGACCATCAAACCTCTTTATGACAACACTGAAAACATCAAGCTAACCTAAACCATGACATTGACCTTGGAATCAAAAAATATAAGAGACATTAGGTTGCCTTCAAATTATCCCTCAATAGAAGAGACATTAGATTTCCTTCAAATTCTCTCATGTAACATGGATTCCTTGTCACATCAAGCACATAAGCTCATACCTCAAATATCACTCACCATGCATCTTCCCCAGATGCACCTTGACATCAATGACATCGACCTTGACGTCAATCACAAAACTTCTCAATATGGAATAAAATGTGTCCTCTTTAGAAGTTGAAATCATTGTATTATCATGTGAAAAGGATAAACAACCTTTGCTTTTGTCAAGTGTTGTTTTGATTATTGTTAACCATGAACTTCCAAAGATAACCTTTTAAGAAATTTAATTTGTAATAACATTAAAATTGAGATAAAATTATTTTAAGGCATATTAAATTTTTAATTTAAGTTACTCAAAGCATTCTACAAAATCTTGTGTTGTATCTAGATGTGTAGAGTCTTTTCCAAGATAAATAAGAAATGACAGTGAAGAAAAATTGATTGGTTGATAATCCATGATGTTAACATATGTGCATTGATTTCCATCTATATAAGATGTGATAGTGAAAGGAATCTGATATGATATAGGGCTTGTAGTTTCCCCCTTTGAATTTAACCTTTAAATATGTATCTTTTATAGGTATTTATTTCTTTGAAGAATTTGTTGTTATAAATCCTCTTTTGAGAATGGATGTTTGTTTAGCTTGATTTTGAATGTGCAACTTAAGTTCTTGATATTTTTATTAAATTACATGTGTATCTATATATTTTTATTTGATAAATTATATTTATGAATTATTCTCCTTAGTATCTTTCATAATTCCCAAACATTGTTGGCCAACATTATCAACTGCTAGAATAGGATTAATGATGGCTTAGGCATTTTTACCCAATCCTTGACCTTGATAATCAAATTGTTGTATATATTTTTGACCAAACCCATATTAATTTAAAAGTGGGACCTCATTTTTGATAGGTATATTTATATCCTTCACTTGATTTAGATGTTTTTGATGTATTATTTCTTTCTCTAATTTTGATTTTTAAACATTTTGTTGTTTTAAATTATGCTTTGGTAACCACTTTTTTACTATTTCTAAATTTGATCCATTTTAATGTGTTATTTTATCATTAAATATTTATTAATTGACTTATATTATATAGGGCCATCATTGTCAATTATTTTTTATATATGCTTTTTCAATTTCAAAAATGAATCTATGTGATGACCATGCATTCTATGGTATGCACAATAGTATCTATATCTCTTTACTAGATACACAGGAGGCAATTTGATCAACTTATTATTAATCATTTCCCTCATTACCTCACTTGAACCCTTATTGGAACCTAATAATATTTTATGATTTGGATATGAAACATGCTAGGCACAACTTTGATAGATGTATATGCATATATATGATGAACACTAACACATTCTAAAGACTGTGTACATGTGATTTGATTTGATAATATATAGTGACATTTTTAATTAATAAGTAATTTTTATTCAATAATTCTAAAATTAGATTTCTCATACTAATAATTTCATCCCTTAGAGTCTCACAAGTGAAAACCCTAGTTTCTTTTGATTGAACACGCAAGCACACATCTTAAATGAGAGATATGGGAAATGAAGGGTTTAAAAGGATGGATAGGTTGAGTATAGACATTTAAAATAATAGTATAGGCTGCCTCACCTCTTGGAGGATTGATAACATGGACCTAGTTAGATAAATTAGCTATCACCCTCTTGGAGATGAGGAATAGGAAAATAATATCCTTTATCCATGAAATTCGGCAATGAAACTTGGAAGAGGGATGATATGGTAGAGCGTAAGAAGGCTCACCCAATGATTTGAACCCTTATTTAACTATTTTTGGAGTTAATGTAAAACTATAAGTATATAAAATAGTTGTCTAATAAATCAAGGAATAAAATATTATAGTATCAATAATCACTGATTTATACAATAATTGATTCATTTGCTTAGCCTATAAATATTAATGAATTGACAAGGGTGTACTTATCTAAAAAATATGACTAAAATAGATAAATGTAGGCTATAAAGTGATGTAAAATTAGGACAAAGTGTTGTTAGCCAAAATAGGCGATAGAACCCTCTTGGGATGGTCATATTTCCCTCTTTGCCAATAAAGCACTACATTATTAACCTTCTTTGCAACACTATTGACCCTTTGCAAAATAAAACCTTGAAATTTGGGGTAGACCTTTACTCTATTATGAGAATCATATACGTACATGATTGAGATCCATATCATCATCTGTACTTAATTTTGACTAATTTCACTATGAAACCCTAAGCCTACATACTTTCTAGAGGTTTTTATGAACACAAGTGTAATAATAGTGGCATTAGTAGGGTAGGAGGGACATGACCTCAACATCCCATGTGTTTAGAATTACCTACATACAATTACCTCTAAAGGGGATCAATCTCAGTGTAGTTCTCCCAATATAAGTGTTGGTGTAAGTGAGAGTGATGCTAATATGACTAAGTATGAATACTAATTAAATGCTTTAAGTGTGACTTGAAATGATAAATTTAATTAGAAATGAAATTTGAGCTACTATAGATGGATGTCTATAGAGATATGGGTAAATAAGGATCAATAACCTTAATTTGCACAACTATTTATAATATTGTTCATGAGAATTTACATTTAACTAATAAATTAATGAGAGTGGCATTTATATAGTGTTTTGATTCTATTTGAGACATGAAATGAGTTTAGGATGACCCTGAGATGCTTCAAGGAATGTAAATATATTTTTTGGGAAAAAAGAAGATAAGAGCCAATAACATTGCCACCTTTACCAACATCACACTGCACTATAGACCAAATGTGTTGCACTATTGTCCATTTGGGTAGAATGTGTGAAATAGGATCTAGGATGCCTAGGTGATGGTTTAATATGGCATTTGGTATATCTAAGCATGGTTCATATGAACATATAATCTAGAAAAGGATCAAAAGAGGCCCTAAAATAGGTCTAGGGTTAAGCTAAGAATACGGTGTTCTCAAGTGACACTCATTCAATTAAATGGCATTTTAGATTACTACACTACTAATATGAGCCACCAGTAGTGCCTAGGGGATAAAACTATACAAATTTATCAAAACATAGGAATGAATCTCTGAAGCACACTAGAAAAGGGTGTATCATATAATCAAAATATATAAATGATCAAATAAAAAAATAAACATGAACATGAACCAAAAGGGTTTACTGAGACTATGCCACTATAGGCATAACTCTCTATAAAAATGTATATATATGTGAAGCTAGAAAAAAATACTACAAAACTATGATTTTAACAAATATGGGTATCTACAATCCTTTGGTTTGTTCTTCTCACATAGTTATTTATTTCTAGAAACTAGCTTCCTATCTTAATAAATATGATCTTAAGTAATATGCCAAAGAATTTCCATTTTTAGATTGTGGCTTTGTGGGTGTTCCACCACCTTCTAAAAGTGATAGTTAATGTATCATCAATTGCCTACATATAGGTCTATCTTTGGGGAAATAACCTTATATTCTATTATAGGTAATCTTCAACAATCTTGATTCTAGTAAATTTTGGTAATTTGGCATGGGAAGCTCGTTTGATGTAGTAATACCTTCTCCTCTATGGTATCATATTATGTAACGTAGTAGTCTTGTTTCCACTAGATGACATTTTCCTCATGTTTCATACCTTTCTGACCATTTTTTATGACTCCCCATACAAGCAATATTTAATGTCAACATTAAGAGTTATTCTACCTCTTCATGTTCTAGTATTATTTCCCCCTCATCATTTGGTTCATGGCCATATTTTGGTTTTTTAATTTTATTGAATGTGTATATCCTAGAGAGGTCATCAAAATAACTTTCCTCTCATCCATCTATAATTCCTCTAACCATGAAATTCTCATTCCTATTTCTAATGGAAAATAGACTACTACACCATTCCCATTGAATGTTATCTCTTCCTATTCAAATTTTAATCTACCATCATATTCAACTAACCATTATAAGTTTAACAAGGCTAGGTATATTATATCATACATATCAATCACTTCAAATTTCACTTTTATTTATATCCTCATTAAGCTAACTTGTTCATCTCTCAATGTCCCAATTGTAAAGTGTGCTGTGTTATTAGCCATTGTAATATAGTTTTTTTGTCATGTAGCTATGGTTTACTAAGTATCTCTCATATACTTCATGGTAATATATTTGTATTCCTTACCTCATGACCATCTCCACCAAGATCCAATAGTGTATTCCTTGCCTCATGACCATCTATTTTAATATTAATATATATTTTTGTTTTATTCCACTTCATTTTCATTATAAACACATTCTTTTTAATTTTAGTCTAATTTTTATCAATCCATTATTATCTATGTTTTCTTTGTTGTTAACTCTAGTATTTACATAATTTTTATAATTTTTTCACTATATGTTGGTTTTTTATTAGTTTCATCATTCGTTTTAAATCCCTAATCTCATCCTTATCAAAGTAGGTTAGTTTAATATAATATTTGTATTTTTTTCTCCATTATGTATTCATGTTCATGTATATTGGGTTGTTTTCTATCATTATCTATTTTTGCTTCCTCTTCAGAATCAGTATCTAACTCTTTTCCTTTCCCTATTTTCATTTTGCTTCAAGTGGTTACTACACTCATGGTTTTGAATAATAATTTATAATATTGAAAGATCCTTATAGGGTATTTATTTATGTTATTTTAATGTTTCTTGACATTATCTTTTTTTTTTTTTGAAAATATAAGTTTGTTTCAATGGACCTCCTTCTTCATCTATAATCTTATCATCTCCTAATGCATGGTGAACCTCATTGCACCACCCTTTTGTATCATATCCTTTTATTATTATTTTTTTAAATTATTTTCCCATTTTTGTGGGGGAGATTATACTAAATCCTCATTCTTCATTCCACCATTATTATAAAATTGTGTTGCCCTAGAGCATGAGAAGGAATCATCAGTTCCTTTTTCATGATAGAATCCACACTCCATGTTTGATTCTTCTATACAATTTCTTACAATATGCCCAATATTTACACATTTTAATAACATTGGGGTTGGTATCTCCTAGTTATAACATTGGTTATATCCCTACTTGTAGTGTTTGTTTTACCCTCTCCCCCATTGATAATTTCCTCACCCTCTATGGTATCCTCCTTTGTATCCTTCATGTCCATCTCCCCTATACCCCCCTTGGTTGTTATCATATTACTATTGGGTGTTTTTTTATTGAAATTATTATAGTGTGGGATGTGCTTGTTATTGTTAACTAGGGTGAAGTATATTACGGTTGCTCATAGGTAATTATGGTGATGTAATTTAATGAATTATTGATAGTCTTATCTGATTATTATGTTTTACAATTACTAGTGAATTTATGGAAGGAATGGTATGATTTTAATTAATAAAAGTTCCAAAATTAGTGTAATATATAAATATATTCATGGGTGGAGACACTTACATTATTTGGAATAAATGTTGTGGATGTTGATCATATATTCTAAACATTCTAAAATACATCTTATCATCATAGATATGTTTCTAAATGGGAAGAGACATCCCCATAGGTGTTTGTGATGCTCTAATTGTATTTGATTTTTTTCCATATCATGATGAGGAAATTCTATTTTTGAGTTTCCTTACACACAGTGGGTAATGCAATATATTCTTTCCCATGGTGGATTATTCCTAACTTTTTGTGAACCAAACTCATCACCTTTCATATAAATATCTTGTTTTAATCTTAGTTTTTCCAATTCTAACTTTAGTATTTCCACATTATCTTTTAATGATGTGTTTATTTCATGTCTCTATGATTATGATTCTAATCATGGAATGATATCAAACATTTTTTTAATTGTATTAAATATTTTCCCATCCATGTTAGCTCAAATTCATGAGATCAGCCCATAATTAAGCCACTAAATAAATTTCTTCTCATTTAGTGGTTCTTCTAATTTTATCGCTCTAGATTTGAATGTTTTGTCATACTATTTCACTATCTCCTTACCCTTTCATATCAAATCTCTCATCTTATTTACACTTTTAGTAGGAATGGTAGGGTAATTAAAGTATCTTTTGAAGGATTTTTTTACATATTCTCAAGTATTTCATGTTTAGAATATGTTTTCATATACCATTTGAAGGTGTCATCTTAGAGTGTTCCCACAAAGTCAAACAATATTACTCATTCATCTGTGATATTGTGGCTCTACTATTATCCTTCTAATAAAAATAAATGTTATTCTACATCCTTAATATCCTTTTCAAACAACGGTAAATTTATTATGTTTTGAGACATTTTTTATTTTTTAGGTGCTGTGTGAATACCACTATTAGTATTGTTACCACTATTAGTTAGATTGTCTGATGTACTTTCTCTTATATCATTGTTATAATTTTTATATTGATTATATTTTTGATGATTAACTAAATTATGATTATTTCCTTTGTCTCTTCTTATCTCTTCTTGGAATTATATCCATCTTAAAACTTATACCTAATTTATTATAAACTCTCTTCTATTCTCAATATCTTCACTAAAATTTTGTACTTATCTATTATTTCTTCTCCTATATATAGTTATATTCATATAATATATGTATGTTATCATCTATTATGAAGTGGCACAAGAGATGGAAATTGGTATAAGGAGTTCATTTACTCGTGGGTCCTCTTGTAATTGGGGTTTGGAGGGGTTGTGTTACTTTGAGTATATTCTTCATCATATTTTATCTCTAACTAATATTTTTACCCAATGTTTTCACTAAATAATCTCTCTTATATTAATCTAACTTCTTCTTGATCTATATTATGTATATATCTATTATGAATAATAATAATTATTTTTGAATCAATTTTCTCCTTAAGGTTAGTATCTCTTTCAACATCTACTTGTTCCTCTATATTATCTATATAAATTTCCTCATGGTTACTTATTATTAGCTCCCTTCAATTGTTAAAATTTCATATCTTGATTCTAATATATAGCTATCATCTCTTATTCTAATATTATTTTCTTCATCTCTTATTCTACTACTCTCTAGGCCTTGTCCATTATGGGCCAAAGTACTCATAGATGGTATTTTGTACCAAAGGTTTATAATAGTTTGGGGTTCTCAATGGTGCTAAAAAATATGATAATCCTTATTACATGTTAGTCTTGACTTTTTATGGTGTATAATATAATATTTATGTTATAGATATAATAATTGAGATGGGGGTGAATCAATGATGAAAAATAATCCAATTCAATTCCCAACTCTAAAAATTCAACACATATAATCATGATGCATAGAAATTAACCATTGCAATGAATAAGGAAGATATATCACGATCAATCACATAAGAAATGATATATAGGGAAACCTTCTTGGGGGATAAAAAACATTAAACCTTGAAAGATGGACTATATTCCTATAAAGATAAGATTAAACATTTATACTAGCATCAACTGATCAAAGAACACCCATCCCCCCAATTTAGTGAGACACCCATCCCACAAGGAGGAACCAAACTCCTAGGCAACCAAGCACTAACCCCACTACCTGGATCTAATATTCACTTTTTATTTTATGTCTTCTACACTTGATGATATACTTCTCTTACTTTCTCTCTTTCCCATTTACACTGTCAAAAACTTGCACACACAAGCAATGCATCCAAAACATCCTTTTAGATCATTATTCACTTATTAGCACATACATAATCAAAAAAGCTAAAAAAAACTCTATAAAAACATCATCAACATGAAATTTAGGTCATGAAAAAAATACTCAACCTTCTATAATATTTAATCCATTGACTAATCACACTCACTCATTCAACCTCTACGACTTACTCACTCAATCTGTGTCTTCTAGGTTGATTAAGTCCAATGACCTATGTGTTCACATTCATCACCTTGATCAAATAGGCATGACTAATATTTTTAATTATTTATTGGTAATTAATGACATTCACCTTATCTTTCAAAGGTTCTCTCCTTGTCTTGGCTCCATACATGCACAACCAACACAAATAGTCCAATTATGCCTTTTACTTATACTACTCTCTTCGTTTTACCCATCTTGGTTGCCCAAGATGCTTTACATATTTTAACAACCTATAACATAGGTAAATACACATGTTATATGATATAAACACACTATTCATAGGTTTTTCATTACCTCATTATGCCCAAACCACCATTATGTCTTGGTGAGACCTAAAACAATTAGGCCTTCATACTCACATGTTACATGTGAGATTACATAGAGTAGCTTCACCCTTTACCAATGCTTAAAACACATCAAATATATCTAAAATATCCCCTTTATTACCCATTCATGGGTCCATGCCACATATAACACAAAATCAACACTCAAACCTACTAATTAGGTCTTCTTACTCTTTAGGTCTTCATATACAGAAAACATAGTCTCAAACTTCTGAAGAAAACACATAAATATTTCACATATCCATATGATTAGATCACATGGATAAACCCATCATGAACTCTAATAAACCTCCATGTGATTTATATACTTAAATGTATCCTTTAAAAACTCAGTTTAACTCTCTTAAAATGACCACTCAAACTGGTCACACATAGTTAAAATACAATCAAGCTATTTTGACTCTCCATAACTAATCATGGGCATATCATGACATCCAATACTTTATAATAATCATTTGAGACTTATAAAACATATTCATACTCATTTTCTTCAATTCTACTAATAACACCTTTGACTTGTCTCTATAAGATGGTCACTCAAACTACCAGTGCATTCAACAAACACAATCAACTTCTAAGCCTTTGTTATCACTTAATATGGATTGGTAAAACCTAAAAAAACCACATATATGGTCCTAATGGAGTATATGTCACTCTCCAAAAATTTATTTTATCTTTAAATATTAATAAACTATCAATAATACTTTAATTACCATTGTTGGATCACTTACAGACCATGGTCAAACACATAGTCAACTTTGGAGCTTAATATATTTGACTATAAAAACAATCAAAACTTATAAATATATTATATGAATGTGATTTTAAGTCATTTAAAACTTTATTTTTCACTACATCAACAAATTTTTCTTGAATTGAAATATATATAACAAAAACTACGTACTAATTTTCCTTTGTTAATTTGAATATTCAAATTCCAATAGTCACTTGGAAGATGTTACACATCAAGCTTTTTAACCTCATATCATGATCCCTAGCACCTTTGTATAAACACACTCCATCAATTTCCTTAGATTATTATGGTCTTTATCTTATAATGCTCATCATTGATCTAAGATCCTTTCTTCCATGATCGTGTCATTTGGTAGCTCTCGATGCCTTCTATGCACATTGACTATTTGACTCCAATGGAATTCTACCACTTGGTAGCCTCACACATCTTCTAAGCATTCTTTGACATATTGACTAAATATGCACCATTATTTCATTATTGATAAGATCATATGCTCTATTAGATTTTTATTTGGTCAGATTAAATGCTCAACATTAGATCTTGATTCGATTAACACTCAGTATTAGATCTTGATTTGATTAACGTTCACCATTAGATCTGTCTAGACTATTTGACCCTAGACTTCAACATAATTAAACTTGATGGTCTCTATCCCATCATGATCTACAAGAGCAACTTTGAAGGTTTATAATTTAAGATAGAAAACACTTAAAGAGTCCAAATCTTCAAGGTACCTTCTTGGCACTATAGATAATATCTCCATGAAATTCTTTAACCTCGATTGACTTTCTAAGTGCTTGAAATAAATGTACAGACTTGTTGGATCACTCATATATTCATGATGTATAGTGACAGTCTAGCTTTTCATAATCTAGAATATGCATGTTTCTCATTCCAAAAGATCAAATGACACACCAATTAATCAAGACATCTATGGATGCCTCATAGCATCTTATTTATCCTTAATGATCAGCATATATGCCACATATTCTCCATGCTATCAATCTGATCACTCGGCCTTATCTATCAAGATGACTACTTGTGCTTAGATATTCATATGACTATTTTGATGAATTTTGTTCACTTTTGTAAGCATTATAAGCACTCATAACATCACATAGGGTCTCTTCAACATATCCATACCATCAATATCATCCATAAATTTCCTATCCAATTCAAACACTAAATAACCATGCAAAAACATTGAAGCACACTCTATCATTCTAGCACACATGACACCTCATTAACATCTTTGGTCACCTTGGATACACAATTAACAAACCTCCCACATTCTCCCCTTTTTCATTTATGTCAAAAATCAATACAAAGCTTATGCTTAAACTCTATTTCTCTTGTCAAGCACTTTCTCCCCCTTTGACACAATGACAAAGTGGGCTCAACTCCTGATCTTGTAGACCTAAAAATACTTCAAGGACTAATAATAAGAAAGGACCACCTCTAAGAGATGATATAGACTCCCCCTAACATTGTGTATACCTATTCTTACCTTGATATTCTCAAACATGCTCAAAATAAAACACTCTTCTTGACCATACATAGCTATATGAAGACAAAAAACACATGAACACCAAAAATTCCTTGAAATCACCTTAAAAAACATAAATATGGACTCCCCTTAAGTCACCTGAGCTTAGTCATCCTTTGACCACCTTTAGACCATCTCTAACCATGATGAAATAACACGCTTGCCTTCATACCTTCTCACTGTAGGCTACCTTTGTCATTTGGATAAAATGACCAAAGACCACTCTTTTCTTCACTAGCCTTGCTAAGAGGCCTAATAGCCCTACCTAAACCTTGAAATACCCATATCTTTCTATGTATTCACCTTCAAGACTTGAAAAATCTGAAGTACACTCATATGTCCCCTCATTCATGCCAAAAAATCATCTTCTAACTATGTTTTTGCATAATACTTATTTCACAAATCTAATCGCCAATTAGCCCTCCATTTTCACAAATCCTCCTCCATAGAACAAACCATGCATTTCTATAAGACTGTGAAACATTTTTTGAGCACCCATTTATCCATTTAAATTGATTAATCAGCCTCAAATCTCAAATCATTAGGTAAAACATTTTTACAACATGAGCAAAAACACTAGGTTTACAAAAGAAACTCAGTCAACATACAACCTTGCAGTCAACACCCATCTCTAAAAATTTTATCACACTTGGAGGTCATCAATACACACTTCTAGACCAACTTTTGAACTCAGAATCCTTTGGGAACCTATACTTCCTATACCATGGTTTTTGACCTGCATATCCTTAGGCAAAAATTAGGAAACTTGAGAGCAAACAAAATTATCCAATTGCACACAAAAGACCTTCAAAAATTGTAATCACCTATCCTACAAACCTCACACATACAACAATCAAAATTATAAAACACCAAAAACTAATCATGACAACATTCTAAGATCATCAAGCCACCTCATACATTTTGACAAACTAGACTAAATTGATCTCAACTCTCTTTTGTCAATCATAATCTACTACACATTCCTTTGATCATAGGTCTTGATGATTTACAAATCTCCTTTTTTTATTTATGTATGAGGATTTAATACATTATCAAATCACCTAACTAGGTTTGATCAAGTCATCATATCAACATGTTTGAGTCCACATCTTTATCAGACTTCTTCATATCTCCACTATGACTAGAACATCTCACATATGTTCCTCCTCACATCATGCATAGTTTTTAAACTTGTCAAACTATCTGAGTTATCTCCCATTAAATCCATGGAAATCTCTAAAATTCTATGGCCCATAATTCCTCTCTCAAGAGTCACCATAATATTGATTAGAACAACAAGAATAAACACAATGCAAATTGACTCACCTGAAACCAAGTTCCCAAGTACTTTCAAGGCACTACATCAGATCAAGCTACATCAAGAGACCAAATATGGATGAAATCTGATTTCATCCATACCTTTATTCTACTAAAACTTATCTTCATGGATTTCTTATCATGCAACACCAGCCAAGAGCCAACAATCATCCATCATGCTTCCTTTTTCTATACAGTGTCTTCTTAAAGCGTAGAGAGACACAACCCTTTGACATAGTGAGACTAAAATTCCCAAAAATTAGGAGACTCCCATATATCCATACTTTCATTTAGCTTGTAGTCCTGACTCATCATCGAATTGAGTTTGAATGGATCCTTAACTTCATTCTTTGCTTTAGACTTGTCAACAAATGTAGGAAATAAAAACTCTTAACTTTCCTTCATGTCTATCATGGAAAACAAGCCATATTTAGTCTCAATTTGATCTCTAACAATAGACATATTCGTATAGGTCAACTATGTATTGTAGATGGAGAAAATAAATAGGCTAAAAATATACCTGATTAGATAGGTTGACGGTGTACTAAAGATAAGAAAACCAACAGGCTTTAAATACTATGTCAATAGGCATGATTGTGTCTTAAAGATATGGATTTTTTATTTAATATAATAGATAATCAAATTTAATTGAGCACACAAAAAGTTAAATCAATGTGTTTGTTGTAATTGTAGCACACAACACAAACCTTGTACCAATGCTAGCTAGTACAAGTTTTTCAATACAAAATATAATGATCAAAGAGCAAGAAATAAAAATATAATGTAAATTATAAACTAAGTGGTCATTCTTGAGTGTTGTTAAGTTATAATAAATTTTGAAATTATTGTGATAGGGATTTTGTTGTAAGAATAAACTAGATAAGAAATCTATGAATAATTTTAGGTAGTTTAGGCTAAAAGGTATATGTATTGATGATGGTACTAGATTAGTATTAGGGCCTACCCCCTCACTTCACAATCTCATAATGATAAAGATGTTGGGTTCTTTGCTAATATATACCATCAGCCATGTCTTTATACTTGGCCAAAAAACCAAGTTAGCTTCCCCATTCGTGATGAAATCCAAGTAGGTAGACCTTGTAAAGAAAAACATTTAATGCTTTTGAGTGTTAATTTATTTAGAAGTGTGTGCAAAAGATAAAAATAGTGTGATTAAATAGTTAAATTGAAAACATCTTATTTATTCTATGTTTGTTACTCTAAGCAAGCAAGTAACAAAAATGAAAATTGAATTAATTAATAGCAAAATAGGTTAATTCTTTTGTTTGTGAAGAGTATAAATTCAATTTAGATGACACTATATGCAAACATTATAAAATAAAATTAATAGGGTTAATTCTATCTATGGAAGCAATATTCAAAATAACATAGTCAAATAGGTTAGCTAATCCTTCTAGAGAAAAAGCAAGCTACATAACTATGTCAATCTAGTCGACCCAATTCACTATAGGGTTACAATTTTATAGATTATAAACTATGAAAAATAGGAATGAAAATGAAAAATAGAAATGATAGATAAGTTAAGAATGAAACTTGATAAATTTTTAAGATGTTTGATTTTGTTAATTTTATGTTATGTTTCTCAAATTCTGATTTTTATATAATGTGAATAGAGTTTACTGGGTCAATAAAGTTTGCAAAACTTATATGCTAAAATAAGCTACAAATAGAGTTCACTAGGTCGATGAAGTCTGCATACCTGTGATTGAAAAACATAACTATGTAAAGTTGATCAATCTAGTTATATTTTGTTGTAGAATACCTACATAGAAAAAACAAAGTTAATTTGGAGTGACTGTGTGTTAAACCTATGCATAGACTATTAGACTATATAGATAGGTTTGATACGTTACAAAAGAAATAAAAATATATAAGATGATAATAAATAAATTCTTGAAAGAAAACTTATAAGGGTTATATTTATCTTAGTTTCACTATAATGTATACAAGGGAAAGTGAAGTTGATCTACAAATCAATCCTAGCTTGAATAAGATAAATCACACTTACCCTTTCTCTTGTTTTTACATTTAGAAAACTAGGTTCATGACCAATATGGATGCACTAGACCTAACCACAGAGTCCCTTACCACAATAATATAACTAGAGAGGGTTCCAAAGCCTCTAATAAAACTACACCATGTAATATCCCTAGCTAGGTCATATGGTTTCTATATACACAAAGTAAATACAAACTAATTTAAAATATGACCTAGTGCTCACCAAAGCTTGTGGCACAAAGTGGGGGTAATAAACATAAAATTAAACATGCATACAATATCTCTAATTAATCCAATGTAGATGAAATATTAATTAATGGAGAGAGAAGCATATAAGATAATAAATGCAAATCTATCTACTTTAACAAGGAGGAACAAAGTTAAGAATACTTTCCTTTTAAAATGAACCCATTTATCCTCAATCTCTCCCTTGGCCAAGATGATTCACAATAGTTTTTTTTTTTATGTAAGGATAACAAGGATAGGTCAACTTTAGGATACACGACTTCTCTATGTATCCAAAAGACTTTTCCACAAGACAAGATTCATATCTCCAAGTGTAGTATTGAAACCTTAAGCAACACTCCTCAAGTAGAATGGTGGATAACTAAATACACAATATATGATGTTCTTCTTCTTATATCTCTAGAAATGGTAAAAAATATGTGTATATACAATTGGATCTAATCTTAAACCCTTTTGAAAGTTTAGCCAACAGTGTTAGCCCAATAAACCTTGTATTTTTAAATGATAAAAGTAAGTTAGGCCCTAGTCTAGGTTGACCAAGGCTGATGGAGACACGTAACTTGATAATATGTTTTAAGTACGTGGTCATCCTAGGTTGACATTTCTCAATAAATTTCAAAAAGAGTTTTTGGCTTAGATAGGGGTTGTTTAAGGTAGTGAATTATTTGGAGGAGTATGTTAGGGAGGAGTCAAAGCATAGGGAAGTGTATATGAGATTTTTGTGTAAGTTATAAGTGGTGGTATAGGGGAAAATAATCTTTCAAAGCACCAATGGTCTAGCCACCCCTTTTATGGTGCACTCTTTAAGGCATACACTCCGAGAGATTGAGATTTGGTAGGTTCTTGCAAGACAGAAAGCATCAATAATCGATAAAGTTTGAAAATATTATGTGTATACATATCCCATGTGAAAACTATTTATTCTTCCACCTTTAATATTAATTTATCTAATTTATCAATAATATTTTCATCTAAAGATGAAATAAAGAAACGTAATAACCCACAGGCTTTTACAAAAACTAAAATATATCCTCTTTTAGGCATTTATAAGTGGATATTGTTGATACCAGAATATGTATCATAGGTGCCCAGAGTGTTCAAGAACACTTCTCATTTTAGAATTCTAAGAATTTAGTGCATGAGTTTTAGTTTGTGATAATCTTATTATTTATTGATGGAATAGAGGCAAAGCAAGTGGAATATTTCACAATATTTATAATGTTTGGTTGGTGGGAGCCACCATGGCCAAATAGTTAATCTATGAAAAATATGAAGTATGTTATGCTAAGAATAGTGAATTATTATTAAAAACTAATCTAAATACTAATCTAAGATGGATATTTACAATGAAAGTTAAGCTAGAGTGATCTGGTTAAAAAAGGAGCAAAAGGAAAGGTAAGGTAGATAAGAAATGTTGTTGATCTTCATTCTTAACATCATGACAAAGTTTAGATTACATCTTGACATGCACTTAACCAATGTATGATATGAAGTAGCATAAGATCAAAGATTATCATACATCAGGCAAACATCTAAATAATGTGGAAAATAATGCAAATAAGAACCAAGTTCACTTCAAATATTTACCCTTGCAAGCAAACAACATTAGCCCAAATGCAAGAAGAGTAAGAAAACAAAATGAACCTAAGAAATTTCAATTATCTTAGCATTGGGATAATTTCAAAGCTCTGCATTCAAATGTACACACCAGGAATTCATAAGAACTATTCAAATTTGGAAGTCAAAACAAACAAGTGAAAGAGAAGCCAAGATAACAAAAGACATAAGCAAATTTGGACAAACTTTGTAGAATTCCTTGCTTATATTAATTTCTCAAAAGTTACAATTGATTTTGGTTCAAAAAAACTCCCTCTCCTTTTAAAATTGAAAATACTCCTTTTATAGAATGTAAAGAAGTATGTCAGTTAGTCATATTCAATTACAAAAGTACAAGTGTTAGCACAATTATCCCTTATACAAAGGTTCTAGAATACACTAGACTCTTCCTAATGAACTGGCATATAGGCAATGTGTTTTATAATTTTTACATGCCTTTACAAAATAATATTCCTTCTCAAAATGTTTTAATACTTAGTTATATAAATAATATCCTCTATCTAAATAACCTTGAGGCCCCTTGTGTTGTTGAAGTCCCATGTTACTGCTATCAGATCTTCATTACTCTCTAATGTTGTTCATCAATTAACTTCAAATTAATAATAGGTTCTATGAAGAGTTCATCTTATTGGTCTACTAGGCTTCTAAGATCTCTATCATTTCTTCCTAAATCCTCTTTGATGCTCCTAGATTCAGTGATATTATCTTCTATGACTAGGATCATGTCCATGACCCTATTGTTGTCCATCCAAAATTTCCCTTAGTTCTTTCTTCTCACTTCCTATGTGACTAAGGTAGCTATGTGCATAAACTCCTCATCTATGATGAGGATTATGGAGCTGAGTGTAGTTGGATTAGTGATCATGGTATTAAGCAAGTGTTCCATCCTATTTTTTAACTACTTATAAACCTCAAGGAGACTTTCCAAGTTCTCATACCATGTGTTCAAGATTTTGATTTTGTCTACTATTAGTCCCATGACTATGTTTTAGATGAGCCAGATTAATGGTTTTGAATCTATGGATTTGATCTTCCATCAAGATATTGGTCAACTATTTCATTTTATCCCTTAAATTCTACCATTGGGTGATTAATATCTTTACTATAGTATCATGTTGGGTAAAGCTCCACATATTTCCTAGGAATGCCTTTATGAGCTGCCATGGCTATGAATTTGTTTAGATTTCTCACTAGTGGTTTGTACTTTGGCTCTGGATTGAATTCTCCTAGCACAGGGGATAATTCAACTCTTCAAGGCTTAATTTTAGTGAGTTTAGGGTTTAACTAAGGATTATGTACATTCTTGGGGTTTTTTTGAAGGTTTTACCAAAGCTTTAATGACATCAACTACCTAAACTTTCATGAGCTTTATTACTTATATCCCAATTGGGTTTCATACTTATGCCCTTAAATTTATTGGGTCTAAAAGATCTTTCAATTTTCATATTATACTTATATGGATTTAATGTGGCATCACCATGGAATCCATGTGGCATTTTCATGGCATTTTTCTCATTCATATTTTAAAAATGACCATTTACTTTCGAAAATTCCCTCTTGATTTTTTACCATTAGATCATTATTACATAGATCAACATAGACAGTTGATATTGATCTAATAACTTAAACATTATTAACTAAAGGTTACATTCTCCATAATTGTGACACTTGTCACTTCCTCATTCACTCAGAGCTTCATTGAAATGTCAACATTGATCTCACACCATTGATCTCATTTACATGGATCAATCACACTATCAATCTTGATTTGCTTGATTATGCCTCCTACTCTATAGATCATTGATTAGAATGTGTATTTTCATCTACACACCATAAATATTTGAAAGATGTTCAATCTTTAATTTGTGTCCAATGGTTATGTTGTGTGTCACCTTCACATTCATCCTTGAATTTTTAACATTTGCTACACACTATCTAATCATCCTCATCTAAATAAATGCACTCTATTGGATCTTGATCCTCAAGGTTGAACACCATTAGTTTATGAGTGTTATTTATCTAATATTGTAACACTTGTCACCCTCTCACTTGGCCTAGGGCTCTATTAAATTTTTAACTTGATACACATTATTAGATCAATCTAGCTCAAGAAAATGTGTATCATTGATCTTTAGAAGATGCTTGAACTTTAGCTTAGGTTCAGGGCCTTGAATTTTTGACTTTAATCCTACACCATTGATCTCATTCATCTAGGCAAACATGGATCATTGATCTTACAAATAAAAACAATATTTAAGTTAGTGTTCATGAAAATAAAGAACTTAGCATAATGTTTTGGCTATAGTTTTATTTTATGTTAATAAACATGGAAAGACATTAGGCAAAAATATTTTAATATAAATTTTGAAACATGATAAAGGGGAAATCATAAATAATCAAATACATATCATATAGTTTTAGCCTAAGGATTATTATATTAATAAATACAATGAGCTTTAGGGTAAGGCTTTTAGGCTAGGTCTATAGTAAAAGGGACCCTTTGTTTAGTTAAACCATGTGGAAATAAAAGCAACCAAGGGGGATCAAGAAAATAAAGAGATGAAACATAAAAAAAATTAGACTAAGGATTAGTCATGTTTTTTAACATGACTAATCCTTAGTCTAATTTTTTTTATGTTTCATCTCTTTATTTTCTTGATCTCCCTTGGTTGCTTTTATTTCCAAATGGTTTAACTAAACAAATGGTCTCTTTTACTATAGACCTAGCCTAAAAGCCTTACCCTAAATTTCATTGTATTTATTAATATATTAGGATAAAAATTAAGATAAGTCTATGGGATGATAACTTGTTTCTTCATAAATTATTTTTGCGTAAATTGTTCTTGCCAAATTTAAATAAAATGACCCATTTAAATTTGAATTTTATTTTAAACGACCTAGGTTAAAACATATTAGACTAAGTTTTTATCATGGTTTTAATCCAAAATTCAATTAATCAATAAGAAACCAATGGTTAAAATAAAAGTGTCAAGTTATCACTAAGGCATAAAATCTTGAACTCTGTTCCTGCAATATGGAAACATGTGAATCAATGTTAGCAACATTAGACAAATATAGAATAAGGTTATGTGCTAACAGACTTATTTAAACTTTATCAATACATGATTGTTCAAATAATAAACTTTGATCAATTTAAATTTTCAATTATAGCACAAATTTGTATAAATTTGAATAAGGGTCCCCATTTTTAGAAATGGGGGTATGTTGACCTCAATAAATGACAAATTCTTGGGGAAACATGGAAATATGTTAGAATTTATAGACTCTAGTTTAGATTAATAATTAGTTTATTCATTCCATTTGATCAAATAATATTATTAAGATTAACTCATGATTAAAACAAGTCTTACAAATGTAGAATTGGGCTCGAACATCAAAACTTAGTCACATTGTGTGTGTGTTTTGATTCCACTTACTGTTTGTCATGGGATTTAGGGAAAAACTTCTAGATTCATGACTTTGAACATTAACACTAACTTATAACATATTTAGATTTTCATTAAGAACAATGTTTTCTACAAGTAAGGCTTGGGTATTATTTTGCTACCAGCCAAGTATCCATAGCCCTGATAGAGATTCCTTTGGCTCCACTCAAGGCCTTGCTCCATTACCAACCAAGAATCCATAGCCATGGTGGATATTATTAGAATCACCTTTGAAATTTTTAATAAGGCTCTCTATTTTTGTATTTTTTAGATCATTTTTTTGACTTTTTAGCAAAGGTTGAGAACCAGGTTAGCCAAGTTTTACGATTTGTTCAGATTTTTTGTCTTCAAACAATCATCCATGGTTGTAACTTTTTCCTAGGAAATAATGTTTATTAAGTACAAACATGATTATATTTCAATATTTCAATCTTTCATTCTACATGTGCAATCCTTCTTAAAACCAAGTTTAGATCATAACAATGCTCAAAATCTCAAGGAATAGTTATCCTAACCATTAGTCTTTAATAGTTTCTCCAAACCCTAGCATCTAGATCATATTTAAATAACCCATGGTTAACCAATGCTAGAGGATCATACCTACATTTTTTATTGGTGAAGTTCTTGAGAAATTAGGTGAAATTTGAGCTGAGGGCTCTCCAAAATGACTTATTTGGAAGCAAAGAACAAAGCACAACAAACAAACACACCAAACAAATAACCAAAAAGAAAATAAATATTTAAAAATACTAATTATAAACAAGGGACATGAAAAGAAATAAATAGGAAATAAACTAAACTAAAACCTACCTAAACTAACTCTACAAAGACCTTACCTCCAGGATCAAATGTAAAGTTATTTACACTACCATATAACCTTGAATCATGATTTCTTCCATTTAATGGACTCTTCTTGTGGATAAAAACACTTATATGCTTGTGTCTCATGTATGATTTAGCTTGACTTCTCATCTCCATTCTCAAGTGCATGGATTGAAGATATGAATCCAAGATCCAATCATATTCTTCCAAAATTATTCTTTCTTGCATTAGAAAAGCTAGCTCTGCTTCACTCAAAGACTAATTATGTCTTATCTCATTATCCTTCCATGGTTATATTGTAAACTTAGTTGGTATACTTAGATTGAATTCTTTATTAGGATTTAGCTCATCTTTCTTTGGGGTCTTCAAAATATCATTATCTTATTTTAGAATAGCTACAATAGTACTTTTTATAACACATTCCTCAATATTTGCACAAAAACTCTCCAAGTCATCCCAAAAGGTATCTTCATCATGTTCAATAGAAAAGATATGAGATTATTTAGGAATATTACCATTTGAAACATGTTGATGACATATTTCTAACCTCTTGATGGAGTCATATGAAAGTTTTTGATCTATTACATTTGCATCAAATTCATCTTATTTACCTGCAAGTGTTTCCATGAGATCTTTAAGAACTCCATTCATCTTAGCTACAACTTCTTCTATTGTTTCATAAAGGATAGGGTCTTCTTCCCTGATTGGTGTAGTAGATCCCTCCTCTAAAGCATCTTCAAATTATTCTTTATCTTGAAATGGAAAATCATAGGTTTGTACCATAAGAGTTATTTTAGAAGATGTAGATGTCTAAGAAGAACTAGATGACCATACAACATTATTATGAACCCTACAATAATTATCCAAAGGCACCTAATAAGTGTTTATGTCAGGCATATTCATAATTTTAGATGTCTCATTATCATTATTGTTATGAAACCTATATGTGTGTATGTTTAAATTTTGAAAAGAATAATTTATATTAGAATTTTCCCCATTGTTTCCTAATTTATTTTTTTACTCAAGAAAATTGATGCTAAACTTTTGGACCATTTTAAAAATTTATTTCTTTTCACTTTCATCTACCTCTGAATTATGAACATGAGGACTTCTTCCAATTTTTGGCACCATAGTTCTTCGATCTTATGGATGAGATCCACTTACAGTATTATTCAAGAATCCTAGGTTTTGTCTATGATAAGCATGAATCAAATGTAATTGGTTTAAAAATGGAGTTTGATTTAAATTAATCATGATATGATTAACATTTAGAATTACATTCAACATGGGTAAACTAAGATTGATATTTGGAATATCATATGACATTTGACCCTAGGGTTGCATTTGGTCATTAATTACTATAGCTTCAACATAGGCTAAAGCTAATTTATTAATGAATCTAAAATATCTTTTAAAAAATATAAAATTCAATGGATCTAAAGCATCCTTATAAATATTTAAAGCTAAACCCTCAATAGATCTATAAGGATCTACATTTTTGTTCAACATTTTTTGAAATATAACATTGAAAGCTCCAATGGTTTCATTTGAATCCTTATTCACTACAATGAATTATTGATAACAGAAATATGGATTGATGATATTTACAAATTGACAATGAAATAATTGAAACTAAAAATGAAATATTTAGAAAGTTTAAGAAACCAATCACATACCTCATCTATGAGAGTAAAAGGAAATAATCTATAGGCAACATCTTCATGAACAACATTTAACAATATTAAGGTAGCCTTAAAGAACCTGAGGTGTTATTCAGTAGTGACAACACCTATATGACTAAAAGAAGGGAAATACTTTTTAGTATTTTGAGGCAAATCATGTACTTGATTAGGCACATTGATAGAAGAGCCTCCTAGCTAGGTCATACCTTGAAGAGGATCTTACTTGTAGAAGTTCTAGTTATAAATAATGTTCACAATACAACATAGAAACCAAATATTTATAAAGACAAATGGATCCTTAACAAATATTAATCAATCTCTATAAAATTTTCACATAAAATTTGAAAAAATAGCAATTTTTAGCTAAATAAACCTAAAGATTGGTCTGAAACCATGAAGATCAATGATATTTACACAAATATGCTAAAATAAACATAAATATGTAAATAATACATCAATATTTGAACAAAATTCACTAAAATCATCAAAGATAATACAAATTCAACAAAATTTAGCTAAAGGCCCTCCTTTTAGCACTAGTGAAGCCCTCCTATTGATGCCTAAATATGTATCATAAATGCCTAGAGTGTTTAGGAACACTTCTCATTTTATAATTATAAGAATTCAACAAATGAGTTGTAGGTTATGATAATCCTATTATCTATTGATGGAATAGAGGCAAAGTAAGTGAACTATTTCACAATATTTATAATGTTTGGTGGCTGGGAACCACTATGGCCAAATATTTAATCTATATAAAATATGGAGTATGTTATGCTAAGAATGGTGAATTATGATCAAGAACTAATCTAAAGACTAATCTAAGATGGATATTTACAATGAAAGTTAAGATAGAGTGATCTGGTTAAAAAAAGAGTAAAAAGAAAGGTAAGACAGAGAAGAGATGTTGATCTTCATTCTAAACATCATGACAAAGTTCAAATATCATCCAAAAATGAACTTAACCAATGTATTAAATGAAGTAGTGTAACCTCAAATCCTATCATGCATTAGGCAAACATCTAACGAATGTCAACAATAATGCAAATAGGAACCAAGTTCACTTTAAAGATTTACCCTTAAAAGTAAACAACATTATTCCAAATGTAAGAAGAGTAAGAAAATGAAATGAACCTATGAACTTTCAATTAACCTAGCATTGGAACAAGTTAACATATATGCATTTGAATCTACACACCAGGAATTCATAAGAACCATTCAAATCTAGAAGTCAAAACCAACAAGTAAGAGAGAAGCTAGGATAACAAAAGACACAAGAAAATTTGGATAAACTTTGTATAATTCCTTGCATATATTAATTACTCAAAAGTTAAAATTAGTATTGGCTAAAAAAAATCCCTCTCATTTTATAATTGACAATACTCCTTTTATAAAATGTAAAGAAGTATGTTGATCAGTCATATTCAATTATACAAGTACAAGTGTTAGGATAGCTATCCTTTCTATAACGGTTATATAATATACTAGAATCTTCCTAATGAACTGAACTATAAGCAATGTGTTTTATAAGTTGTATATGCCTTTACAAAATAATATTCCTTCTTAAAATGTTGTAATGCTTAGTTAAAAAAAGAATATCCTTTATCCAACTAACCTTGAGGCCCCTTGTGCTACTGAAGTCCCCTATTGTTATTGTAATATTTTCATTGCTCTTTAATGTTTTTCATCAATTAGCTTCAAATTAGTAATAGGTTCCATGAACATTTCATCTTCTTGTTCTTCCAGACTTTTAAGATCTCTGTCATTCATTCTTAAATCCTCTTTGATGCTCCTAGCTTTAGTAATATTTTTTGTTGCTATTAGGATCATAGCCATGACCCTAATATTATCCATCTTATATTTCCCTTGGTTCTTTCTCCTCACTTCCTATGTGACCAGGGTAGCTCTATGCTTAAACTCATCATCAGTGATGAGGCTTATGGAGTTGAGTGTAGTTGGTTTGGTGATCATGGTCTCAAGTAAGTGTTTCATCCTATTTTATAACTACTTGTCATCCTTAAGGAGACTTTTCAATTTCATAGAACATGTGTTTAGGGTTTTGATTTTATCTACAAGTAGTCCCATGACTATGTTTTAGATGATCTAGGATAATGGTTTTAAAACCAAGGATTTGATCTTACATCAAGATGTTGGTCAACTCTTTCATTTTATCCCTTGAATTATACCATTAGGTGACTAAGATATTTATTATTGTATCATGTTGGGTAAATTTCCACATATTTTTTAGGAATGCCTTTGTGAGTTGCCATGGCTATGAATTTGTTCAGATTGCTCACTAGTGGTTTACACTGTGTCTCTCGATTGAATTCTCCTAGTAGAGGTGATAATTTAACTCTCCCAAGCTTGATTGTAGTGAGTTAAAGGTTAAACTAGGGCTTATATTCATGTGTATGGTTTTCTCAAGGTTTTACTAGAGCTTTAATGGTGGCCATTATCTACACTGACACAAGCTTCAGTAATTATATCCTAATTGGAATGCATACTTATGCCCTTGCATTTATCAGGGATGTAAGATCTTCCACTTGACATATTATATTGATATGGATTCGATGTGGCATCACCATGGCATCCATGTGGCATTTTCATATAATTTTTCTCATTCATATTTTTAAAATGATCATTTCCTTTTAAAAATTCCCAATTGATATTGTACCATTAGATCATCCTTACATAGATCAATGTGGACCATTGATCTTGATATAAGAACTCAAATGCTATTGGCAAGAGGCTACATTCCTTGTAGTTGTGACACTTGTCACTTCCTCTTTTTTTTAGAGCTTTGTTGAAATGTCAACATTGATCTCGCATCATTGATATCATTTGGATAGATTAATCATGCTTCATTGATCTTGATATGCTTGATTACACTTCTTGCTTCATAGACCATTGATCAAAATGTGTACGCTCATCTATGCACCATTGGTCTTTGAAAGATGCTCAGTCTTTAATTTGTGGCCCATGGTTATGTTTCATTTTACCTTTGCATTCATCCTTGAATTTTTAAAATTCACTATACACCATCTGATCATCCTCATCTGAGTAAATACACTCCATTGGATCTTGATCTATGAGCTTAAATGTCATTGGTTGCTGAATGTTATTTGGCTAAGATTGTGACACTAATCACTCACTCACTTATCCTGGGGCTTCATTGAAGTTTTGACTTGATACACACCATTAGATCAATCTATCATAAGCAAATGTATACCATTGATCTTTAGAAGATGCTCTAACTTTAGCTTAGGGTCAGGGCCTTGTCTTTTCAAATTTAATCCTATACTATTGATCTCATTCATCTGAAAAAACATAGATCATTGATACTACAAATAAAAAAGATATTTAATTCAATGTTCATGAAAATAAATAACCTAGCATAATGTTGTTGACTATGGTTTTATTTCATGTTAATAAACATGACAAGACCTTAGGAAAAAACATTTTAAGCTATGTTTTGAGACATGATAAAGGGGACCTTGAAAATAATCAAAGACATAGCATATAGTTTTATCCTAAGTATAGTTGTATTAATAAATACAAAGAACTTTAGGGTAAGGATTTTAGGCTAGGTCTATAGGAAAAGGGACCCTTTTTTAGATAAACCATGTGGAAACAAAAGGGACCAAGGGGGCTCAAGAAAATAAAGAGAATAAACATAAAAAGAATTAGACTAAGGTTTGGTTGTGTTAAAAAACATGACTAATCGTTAGGATAAAAATTAAACTAAGTCTATGGCATGATAAATCATTCCCACATAAATTATTCCCACCAAATTTGAATAAAATAACCCACATAAACTTGAATCCTATTTTAAAAGACCTAAGCTAAAACATATTAGACTAAGGTTTTATCATGATTTTAAACATAGATTCAATTAATTAATAAGAAACCAATGGTTAAAATAAAAGGGTCAAGTTAGCACTAAGGCATAAAACCTTGAACCATGTTCTTGAAATATGGAAACATGTGATTCAACATTAGCAACATTATATGAAGCCAAAAGAAGGTTATATGCTATTAGACTTATGTAAACTATATCAACACATTATTTTTAAAATTATATACTTTGATCAAGTTGAATGTTCAATTATATCACAAATTTTTATAAATTTGAACAAGGGTCCCCATTTTCAAAAATGGGGGTATGTTGACCTCAACAGATACTAAAAACCTTAGCATGTAGTTTTTCAATTTACATTAAACCACCAAATACAAAATGTGTGTTTCCTAAATTACCCAAATTGAGGTTTATAACTTGATTCTCCATATAATTATATCAAGGTTTATAACTTGATCCTCCATATAATTATATCTCATTAAAATATTATTTAATCAACCTAAACATATACAACTAGCCATGCGTAGAAATTATTAATTAAATCCATAAAGAACACTTCATATAAATCATTATATTTATCATTATTCAATAATTTATTATGTTTCATATATATGTTTCCTTGTAAAAATATAATACATTTTATTCAAACTAAGCCTCCACGCATTCTATCATGGGGCATTCAATCATTCACTCCTCCAATCTACATCACCTATGCAGACAAGGTCTTAGAGATTAAACCAAAGTTTTGAATAGTTTATACATGCCAATAGTCTCAATACATCACCTTTATCCTCATAATTAAAAAACACTTGTGTACCAACAAATCAATTGAAAATAAGATTTTAAGCACTCAATTTAAATACGAAAGAGATCACCAAGAACCTTTCTATTGGAAAATAATACATATCAACATTAAAAAAGAAATAAAACATACAATTCATAATAAACCCCTAAGAAATAAATAAGCATAAATAAATTCACATAAATATAATCAAACACCAAGTTACATTCTCATTTTAATTATTATAGTCACATAAAAACATGCACTGGTGACCATCCTTTTGAGACAATTGCTCATGACATATCCTAGGGCCTTTCAACCACCTTTACTTATTTTTTGCTTGGTGATTTACCCTTGAAAATATCTTAAGTCACCCTAGGACCCATCCACCTAGGTTTCTTAGCATCCTAGACTCAAACCCTAACTGATTAGCCCCCTTTTCTTAGTTGTTTCCACAGTTTGGATAAAATCACCCCATTTGGATTATAACACACACCATTGTTATCCACCATCTTACATGTTCTCCTCCCACCAAATAATGGTTATTTTCTACAATTAAAAAGTACCTAAAGGTTGGTTAAGGAAATTTAACCATCCCTATCCAAAAAAATACTAAAATTACCACTATATAAACATAATTCAAGTCATTTTTCACACAAGAGGCTTCCACACATAAAATCACCTCAAATTGCACATTGAGATAAAATTCATTATTTCTCTCAATTTTGATCACATATAACCCTATTAGCCATGATCTAAATTTTTAATACATCTACAAGGTCATAAAAATAGTTGAAGCATTGAATTGCACTAGAATTACACCATCATGTGACATATTACACTAGTTTTACACACCATTTTAGCTTGGGATAACTACATGAAGTTTTATCCCTTTTCAGAGTAGTGGTATGTAGGTAATGCTCAATGTATAGGGTGTTTATTTCATTCCCAAAATTCAACTGATAAACTATTTTTATTTCATGTTTTTTCATTAGTCTTTTTGCATATTGAACTATGGTTTTGAGGAGAAAATCAGTCACATAGTGGTCCCAAAAGTGAATTAAAGTCTCTTGCATAGTCTATAAAATAAATAGGTGGAGGCATATAGAACCCATAGATATTTTAACTATAGGAAAATAAATACCCAAGATGAAAAAAATACCTCATCTCCTATCCAATCCTAGTTCTCTTATATGGAGGCCCTACCAGCTCCAGTTTTAGTTTATACCTAATCAACATAGTTAGCCTCAAGATCCATAACATCCTGCACCTCAGTTTTCTAGCTAAGTCTTTTCATTTCTCCTTCGGATTTCATTATTTATAAAATTTCTAACTTTAGTATATTTCCATATTAGTTGTACCATTTATTACATATTTTTTATAGTTTGATTTTAGATGTAAGTAGGCCTCTTCTAGGTCTAACTAACTAGGTCTTCTAGGTCTCCCTTAGGCTTTGTAGCCTTTTTGAATGGCTATGATCAAATAAGCATAGCTTATTATGTCTTATTTAGAATCTTGAGATACTTTTTATACTCTTATTAAATCTTTACACTTCAATACAATTTGCCTTTCCAATTTAGTTTTGATTTTTTCTTACAATCACAAAACAATCCTTTTAGGTCTTTGTAACCAGACCTAAAACTTGAAACCTCTTCACTAAGTCTTGATATCAAAATTCATCTCCTTCTTCCTAAATAGGGTTATTTCACTCCTTAAAATGTTTTTTAAATCTATATACACTTAAACCTTCCTCTTTTATCATTCTTTAACAAGAACACAAAATTCTATCTTTTAGGCCTTATACATAGACACACAAACTGATCAATTGGATATAATTTAAGGTATAGAGGTCATAAGTTATTTAAAACACATTAAAACTTCATAAAAATATTTTTTTGTATCCTCAAAAGGTTTCAAACCCTCTTACTCATTTAATTTAGAGTTATACCTCTTTTATAAATCTCAAAAAAGGTTATGACTAAAATACAAATACCTATTTCCTGATTCCTATAATTTCACCTTTCACATGTACTATCTAGTCATGAAACCTATTCAAAAACATCAATAATGTCTTCTTATATAATTTAACGAATTTCCATCAATTTCTACTTGATAGTTTGTAAGATATGATAATAATATGTTAAAACCCTAGGGTAGGATTTAAGTTTTGTGTTTAGGTATTATCAATTATTTCTCCAAGGTGGACAAGAGTGTTCATGATGTGTCAAGTATGCTAGTAGTTAAATTATAAAGTGTGCCTTAGTGATCATACATGGACCTTGTAGTGTTTTCTTGGTTAGACAAGATGATGGATGTTGATGATGTATTGACCATGTTTGAGGGGTAATATGGGGTGCAAGTAGTACTTTTCATACTTGTGGAAGTGGAAATAATCCATCTGAGTATTCTTATGAATGTCTAGGTTATCCTAGTCATCTTGGTAGAGTTTCTTGAGTAATCATATTGATGACACCAACATTTTCACATGTGAAGGTGTCAGAATAAAGTGGTCACATGGGTCTATTCATTTTTGTTCCTAAAACATGTGTTTCAAATTTAGACCTTGAAATTATGTCTATCAAAAGTTATGATAGTGAAAAGTTACTATCCTAGGATGATTTCATCATTTTTCATAGTCAAAATTGCATTTTTAGTGACCATTAGAATTCAAATATTTGAATTTACAAAGGAAAACTAGTCTATAATGTTTTACCTATAAATTTTGATGATGGATAAATTTGATGATGGAGTAAAAATAAAAGTGGTAGAGAACTTAAAGGGAAATCCAAGAAAATTGATTTGGAGGTTTTAATGGTTGTATAATTGTATTTATTATGGTTTAAAGTTGACTGAGGGTTGATTTTCTTCTACAAGTGACCCAAGAAGGATTGAGTTTTTCTTGATGGTGTTTAGATGTTTCACAGTGAATTATCTATTGGAAAATTTTGTAGATTCCCTAAGGATAATCTAAATGGATTTTGGAGGTTTTTCCAATCCATATTAAGTATGAACCATTGCTTAGAAGTTGATTGTTTATTCATTCATGATGTTTTCATGTATAAGGCAAATGATTGATAGGTTTTACATATGCAGAGGCATGTAGTGATAAATATATCACTTGAGGATGTATTAGGGGTCATTTGGCTTAGATATATGTGCTTTTAAGTGGTCTTATGTTCCTATTTTTGCTCAATGAAGTGTTAAAATGATAAATAGGTCTTCATGGACCTAAAAGGGCTACATATGCCTAATTGAAAGGTGTTATTGCTTAAGGTTGATCTATCAAAGATATGGTCAACCTATGAAGGTGGTTTTGATCTTTTTTATAAGTGGGATAGAATCCTTAAGGTTTAAATAATGTCTTATGGTAGACCAAGAAGGTGATGATCATGTAAACTCGATAAAGAACAAAATCAAAGATGAAGGTTTCTAGAGTGAATATGAAAATAAAAGAGAAGTGTGAGTAAACTTGGTGGATGGATTAAAGATCATAACAATGTAAGGGATATTTTTATAACCTATTGATCATGTTTATAATGTTGTAACAATATTTTTTAGGGTTTATGATTGAAGATGAATGAAAAGGTGTAGAGTAATCCAAAAGGTTGTTTTGGATGCATTTCTTGTGTATGAAGGCTAGAGAAAGTGTGAAGGGTTGAAGAGAGTTGTTATTCACTATTTCTCCTTCAAATTGGAAGGAAATCAAAGTTTTGGAGGTGTTGATATTAGGTGTTATGTGGGTGATCAACATCTAGGGAAAGTGGGTGTTTGACCATGCTTAGGGGTTGGTGCTCCTTATAAAGTGGGTGCTTCAATAAAGTATCTTATATTTGATCTCTTATAGGAATATAATCAATGTGTTTTTAGGATTTATAGTGGGTTTTATCTCCCATGAATGATTCCCACATAATTCATGTGTTATGTGCTTTGATTTTGCATGTTTTTCTTTGTTCATTATAATGAATGGTTTATATGCTTAATAAATGCTTATGTTGGATGGTTAAGATTTTGAAGGATTGTAATTGAAGTTGATTTTATTTCATCACTGATTCACCCCCTCTTAGTGATTATACCTATAATAATTGGTATCATATCCACACCTTCTTTCCTAGTTTAACCACTTAAAGGCAATCAAAGGTACAATGGGTAGTCATCAAATGCAAGGTGGTTTCTATAATAAGTAAGAACCTATGTTTAATGGATATAACTATGCCTTTTGGAGCCTAAGGATGAATACCTACATCATGTATTTATGCTTTGACATTTTGCAATCTATTATGGATGGGTATTCTACACCCCCTACTCCTCCAACTACTAGAGTTGATAAGAATTTGAGTGAGAATAATTTTAAAGCTAAAAATTCTATAATTTATGGCCTATAATAGGATAAATTCACCAAGGTAATCCATTGAAAGTGTGTCAAGGAAATTTTGGATAAATTTCAAATCATCTATGAAAGGGATCCAAAGGTTAATTTGGCTAAATTATAGACCTACCAAAGGCAATTCGAGGGCCTAAAAATGAAAGAAGAAAATACTATGGCATACTATAGTCTAAGGGTTGATGAGGTGGTGAACATGATCAAAGGTTTTAGAGAGGATATTGAAGAAGCTACAATAGTATATAAAGTATTAAGGTCTCTCACCTTCAAGTTTGATTCAAAAAAATTTGCTTTAGAAGAAAGTCATGATCTCACCAAGATAAAGATGGATGAATTGCATGGCATTCTTACTACCTATGAGATGAGAGTCAATGAGGAAAAACCACCAAAGAAGGAAGTAGCCTTTAAGGTGATAAAAGATACAAAAGGAAAGAAGAGAAAGTTAAGTCTTGAAGACTTTGATCTTAATGAAGTTGATATGAAGATCAACTTGAAGCCATGATTGCAATAAAATTGAATGTAGGATCAAGTAAATATGATGTGAAGCTTAATTTTAATTTTTTTTCATGTGGTAAAGTTGGTAATTTTATAGCTAATTGCCTACAAGGAAGCTCATAAGGAATCTCATGAGGATGAGCACAATAAATATAAAGGTCCTATCAAGTAAAGAAATTTATTCAAAAAGAGAAATAGAAAGGAGTCATGAAAAGGTAGTAAGAGTCTTACCATGAAGACAAAATTAACTCATCTACTGAAGAAGAAGAAGGAAGCACATTAGACAATGATGATTCATCTCATGATGAGAGCAATGAGACATTGTTCATAGTTCTTAAGGATGATGAAGTTTAATGTTCTTTAGGTAGAGATCTCTTTGTTAGAGATAATTCAAAGGTAGAAGATGAGAAAGTCACTCTTGAAGATAAATATTTGAATACCTTAGAAGATTTGAATATTTTACAAGGTAAGAATAGAAATTAAGCATCCTTGATCAAGACCTATGGGGAGAAAATTTGATTCTTTGAAGAGATGTTGAACAATGAAGTCAAAAATCATGATGAGATCACTAAACGTATTGAAACTTAGGTTTTTAGCCTTATTAAATAAGTAAAGAGTAAGGATGAAGAATGTATCATATATAAATCAGAGATGGAGTATTTGTAGATGAAACTAGATCAAGCTATGAGTAACCTTGAAACATATTAGAAATTTGAGAAAATTAAATTTGATCTTAATGACATATTGAGTAGTCAAAAGGTCTCCAATGACAAGTCAGGCTTAGGGTTCCATGAATATTTTCAAAAGGATAAGAATATTGAGAATATAGTGTTAATAGATTATAAGATTAATCATGTTAAGGAGATTTCTAGTAAAGACAAGAAGAATGTCAATATTAATAAGAAAGATAACTTCAAAATCTACAAAATTTCAAATCAAATCAAGCAACCCAATGCCAAAAGGTATGATAACTCCTTTAATGGTTAATGTTATTCTTGTTATCAGTTTGGTCATAGGATCATTGATTGCAAAAAAAAAAATCTCCTAGTAAGATATTTGCATGGAATTATGAGTAAGATAATGACAAGCATGAATAATATCATCACTCAAGATAGGCAACCGGTTCACATGGAAAGCATGACATATTTTTCTATAGGTGTTAAGGGATTGGTCATATTGTAAGGTCTTGTAATACATTCATCAAGAAATCAAATGATCAAGTATATGAATACGATAATGAAACTTCAAGGAGTAATCATGTATCCCATACACAAGGTATATATAATAAAAGAAACTTTATTTGTTTCAAATGTCAAGAGATAGGTCACATAGTAAGGTTATGTAGGAATGGTCAAAATTTTACTTCAAAGAATGTCAATCCCAACATGAAGAAAAGTATCCATAATGAATGGAGACCCAAGGAAGTGAATGAAAAATAGGTTCAAAATGTATTTTTTATAATGATAGAATAGGGTTAAAGTTAAAGTTTTAAATATCAAGTATTATATTCCCAAGTAGGCAAAATAATCAAGCAATATTCTAAGTCTAAAGGAAAGAATGAAGTTATAGACTCATTCAAAGTCAATTTGATAATGAGGTAGGACTGCAAGTGCTATGCCCCTAACCTACCACATGTATGAGGATAGTATTAGCTGACTTAGGGCTTACTTATCCCTCTTTGACATTATATTACATTTATCTATGCTTTATTTTGATTATTAGGTCGGCCTATGGAGTAACCATGGCCTCGATAGACTATATATAGGAGGTAGTGGGTAATCATTTATCATCATATTGTGAATTCTGCTCTTATTGAAGCTTGTGGAGGTTGCCCCCTCGAAGTGGCTTACCTATTATCATATATTTGGATATAGTTCAGTCATATTTGGATATAATTCTGCTGTTATACTTAATTATTGAAATAATTTCATTACAAGTGGTATCAGAGCTGCGATTTGGGCAATCTTGTGGGCGAAACACTAAATTTTTAAATTTTGTGATATATAAAAAACGGTTATTAATTTATCTTAAATTTTTTTACTAGAGGTGATAAATAATCAAATTAATCTTCCATTAAAATTTCAGATCATTTGGATCTGTTTTAAAAAAATTATCGCTATTTTAAGGTTTTTCGTAAAATTGCTCTGTAGTGCGCAATTCAAAGAATTTTTTTGAGTTGTTTACATTTTTGGAAATATTAGAAAAATTTGGATATGGTTTATTCTTTTTATATTTTTATTTGAGGATGAAATAATTCCAAAATCGCTTGGTCAAATTTGGGTCAAAAGTGTTAATAAGGGTCGACATCGTAAAACCCTTTTATGGCAGGTCCGCAAACTCGGGGCTGAGGAAAGGGTGTTGAAACTCCAAGTAAAAATCCTAACAAGGATGAGATGGAGTTAGAAGGGGGATGTAATATACCCTTTGTAGTAGGGTTTTTTGACATAGATCACAAAGTGAGCCAGCTTGACTATAGTGTGCAAGGCATTCAGAGTGAAGTGCAAGTCATACAATCTAATATGCAATCCATACAAGATAGTTTGGGAGATATCATGATGGCTTTGAACATTAGTCAGTAAAATCATCAATCTAACTCTATTTCACAAACCCACCAGGGTGGTTCTCCTCACCAGTCTACTTCAAATCCAACTCCATGGCCACAGAGGAACCTATTACCAAAGGTGGATATGCACAAATTTGATGGAAAAGATCCACTCAATTGGCTCAACCAAATGGAGAGTTTTTTTGACCTACATCAGATTCTAAGTGGATAGAAGGTTACCATGGCATCCTTGTATCTTGACCCTGATCAATTCATTTGGTATCGATGGTTGTGTGCTCAAAATAAAAAGATGACTCTCAATGTCACCTAGTCAGTTTTTATAGAGAAGCTAAAATTACACTATGGCAATAGTGTGATAGATAATTACTTCAGCCAACTAGAAAAATTGTGACAAACTAGCTCTGTCAAGGATTATATTCATCATTTTTAGAACCTATACTTACGTGTGGAGATAATTTTTGAAGTAAACTTGAATGACCTATTTTTGGGTGGACTCAAGGACCACATTCAATATGAGGTATGCATGTTTAATCCACTTAATATTTTTGAATCTATTATCCTAGCATGTAGAACTGAGGAAAAATTCATAGCCAACAAGAAGTAGCCATTCACTCACTTCAAATATCGTAGCATATCGTCACCAACATTTCTTCCACCTACTAGATTGACCCCTCAACAAATTGAAGAGAAGCGTGCAAAAGGATTATGTTTTGGTTGTGATAGCAAGTGGAGTAAAGGACATAGATGTGCTAAGAAGAAGTTATTCTACATTGAGGGACCAAATGAAGATGAAGAATCAGATGATTCCCCCAATGATGATGAGGAAGATATAGAGGAGGTACCTGAAGATTCCCAACCTACAATCTCTTGTCATGCACTTGCAGGTATTAGCACTCCAAAAACTCTTAAGGTGGTGGGGTTCCTCAAGAAATAGAAGGTGACAGTGTTGATTGATTCAAGGAGCACACATAACTTTATAAACCATAGGTTGGCCACTTGATTGAATTGCTTCATCTACCCAGCACCAGAATTTTAGGTCATGATTGCAGATGGTGGCACAATTAATTGTTCAGGTAAATGCCATAGTATTAAGCTTATTATGGGTGGGCACAATCTCAACTCTCCTATGTTTGTTATTCCCATGGGTAACACAGACATTGTTTTGGGAGTTTAATGGCTTACAACCTTAGGTACCATTGGGGTGAACTTCCAAGAACTATTCATGCACTTTCATTCTGAAGGTAAGAAAATTGAACTACGTGGATTACATGCAAAATATACACAATTGGTTAGTTCACATCAGATGAACAAGATGCTAAAAAAGTGGGTAGAGGGAATTATTGCATGATTATGCTCCATAAAAGTTTAACCCACACAGGTATCTACACATCCTGATCTACAAATAATTCTTGAAGACCAATCATCTATTTTTGGGGCCATGCCAAAAGGACTACCACCAAAAAGAGAACATGATCATGCCATTCAACTAATTCCAGGTAGTCAACCACCAAATATCAGACCATATAGATATCCATATGCACAAAAGAGTGAAATTGAAAAGATGGTCCATGAGATGCTGGAGGTAGGGATCATCAAGCATAGCCAAAGTGCATATTCATCACCAGTGGTAATGGTGCAAAAGGATGACACATGGAAGATGTGCCCAGATTATAGGGAACTCAACAAGTACACCATCAAAGATAAGTTTCCTATTCTAGTAATTGATGATTTACTTGATTAGTTGCATGGTGCTAATTATTTCACAAAATTGGATCTTCGCTTGGGGTACCATCAAATTAGAATCAAGGATGAAGATGTTCATAAAACTACTTTTAGAACACATGAGGGCCATTATGAGTTTTTGGTAATGCCCTTGGGTCTTACAAATGCACCATCTACTTTATAGAGCTTAATGAACACTATTTTTAGGATTTTTTAAGGAATTTTGTGCTAGTTTTCTTTGATGACATATTGATTTATAGTCAGACATGGGAAGCACATCTACAACATGTAAAATAGGTGTTGATAGTTTTGGAGAAGCACCAAATTTATGTGTAGCCATCTAAATGTGCTTTTGGAGTACATGAGGTAGAGTACCTCAGTCACATTGTTTCCCATGAAGGGGTAAAAGTTGATCCCCAGAAGATCAAAGTGATAATGGAATGGCCCATGCCAAAAACTCTCAAAAACCTTCGAGGGTTCCTTGGACTAATAGGTTCCTATAGAAGATTTGTGAAAGGTTATGGCAGCATAGTAGCCCCACTCACTGCATTGCTAAAGAAGGATGCTTTCCATTGGAATGATGATGCCACCAAAGCATTTGAGAAACTAAAATTAACTATGTGCACCACTCTAGTTTTGGCTACTCCAGAGTTCTCACAAACATTCACTGTTGAATGTGATGCTTCTGGGTCTGGATTGGGGGTAGTACTAATGCAGGAAAGAAGACCCATTGCATTTGAAAGTCACCAATTTAAAGGTAAGAATCTACAAAAACCTGTCTATGAGAAAGAAATGATGGCTATTCTTCATACAGTTAAACAATGGAGGCCTTATCTGATGGGTAGACACTTTAAGGTGAAAATGGATCATGATAGTCTCAAATAATTTTTGGAGCAAAGATTATCATCGGAGGAACAACAAAAATGGGTAACCAAAATGTCGGGTTATGATTTTGAAATCATCTACAAGAAGGGTAAAGATAATGTAGTAGCAGATGCACTATCCATATGGGATGCATCCACAGAAGCATTACTTTGTGCAATGTCCATATTGCAAGTAGATTGGGTGGATGAAGCTAGGTTAGAATAGGAGCACAACAAGGATACATGTGTTCTGATTCAAAATCTCTAGAAAGGTAATTTATCCTCTGACAAATTTGAATGGAAAGGTAATGTCCTATGGTATAAGGGTAGGTTATACTTGTGAAAAAATTCAGAGCTTAAGCATAAGATTCTTGCAGAGTTGCATGCATCTCCAATTGGGGGAGACTCAAGGTTCTTAAAAACTTATCATAGAATTATGAAAGAATTATTTTGGGAAGGACTCAAGGGAGATATAAAAAAGTTTGTGGAAGAATGCTTGATATGCCAACAGAATAAAGGTGAAACAGTTAAGACCCTAGGTTTGTTACAACCATTAGCAATTCCTAGTCAAAGGTGGGAGGAGTTTTCCATGGATTTCATCACCGAGTTGCCTTGTTCTGAAGGTAAGAATGTTATTTTGGTCATTGTGGATAGGCTTACAAAATATGCCCATTTTTTTTCTCTCACACCCATTTTTAGCAAGTATAGTAGCGACTATTTTTATGGAAGCAATTCTCAAATTACATGGAACCCCAAAAATAATTGTAAGTGATCATGATCCTATTTTCACTAGTAATTTTTGGACTAAACTATTTTCTTGTTTGGGTACTGAGCTAGCTCATAGCTCATCTTACCACCCCCAATTTGATGGACAAACTGAAGTGGTTAACAAATGTTTAGAGGGGTATCTCCATTGTTTTGTATCAGATAAATAAGAACATTGGGTGAAATGGCTACCACTTACAGAATGGTGGTATAACACATCTTTCCATACCTCTTCTAAAATGTCTCCATTTCTATCACTATATGGTTACCATCCACCTTCCATCACTTCTTCATTAAAGGTGCACACCAAGGTTCGAGATGTGGAAGAACACATTCAACATCAACAAGAGGTTTTGGCTAGTTTGAGAGAGATTTTGGCCTTGGCACAAAATAGGATGAAGCAACAAGTAGATCAACACTATAGTGAGTGAAATTTTGAGGTGGGTGACTAGGTATTTGTTCATTTGTAGCCTTATAAGCAGATGTCCTTGAAGCAATAGAAAAAGGACAACAAACTTGCTCCTAAGTATTATGGCCCTTATCAGGTTCTACAAAAAATTGGAAGTGTGTCTTACAAGCTTGAGTTACCTCATTCATCTCATATACACCCAGTATTTCATGTTTCTTGTTTGAAGAAGGTCATTGGACAGAAAGTTTCCACCCAGACAGAGCTCCCAGAACTTGATGAAGAAGGATGAGTCATTTTGGAAATAGAGAAGATCCTCCAAACACGTACTAAGAGGTTGAGAACTAGAGAGATTAGGGAATATTTGATCAAGTGGAAAAACCAAAGTAGTGAAGATGCAACGTGGGAAGGTGAAGGTTTTCTGCAAAAACATCTAGAATTGTTCAACATTGAGGACAACATTAGTTTAAAGGGTAAGGGCATGTAATGCCCCTAACCTATCACATGTATGAGGATAGTATTAGCCAAATTAGGGCTTACTTATCCCTCTTTGACATTATATTACATTTATCTATGCTTTCTTTTTATTAGTAGGTCAACCTATGGAGTAACCATGGCCTACATAGACTATATATAGGAGGTAGTGGGTAATCATTTATCATCATATTGTGAATTTTTCTCTTATTGAAGCTTGTGGAGGTTTCCCCCTCAAAGTGGCTTATCTATTATCATATATTTGGATATATTTCAGTCATATTTAGATATAATTCTATTGTTATACTTAATTCTTGATGTAATTTCATTACAACAAGCCAAGTGAAAGCATGGAGATAAGGGAGTCTCCTAAGTTTTGAGACCTTTAGTCTCTATATGATAAGTGGGTGTCTCTACCTATGCTTCTTAGGAGACATATTTCATATCAAGAAGTGTGTGTGCTCTAGGTGATGTATTAGAGGCTATAATCAGTATAGATGTGTATAGAGTTATTGATTGGTCCTTAATACCAATGCATTTATGGTATAAAATTAATTATATTATGTTTTCAAGCCTTATATTGACCATATAAGGTCATTGGTTAAGGGGAGTAAATAAGTTCATGAGCTTGCTCCAGTGGTTAGTGATGAAAAGCTTTAAGAAATCTATTCAGGGACATTGGTCTTAAAGGCAAGTTTTAATCAATCTTTGAAGCTTGGTTTAGTTGGTCAAATCATGAAGAATGAAGTTAATATTTATTTGGAGTGTGGAGAGGACTTGTCCAAGTGTATTCCATGGGTTCAGATGTGCCAAAATAACCATTCATGACCATTTTTTTAATTTGACCATTTTGCTTAATGCTCACTACCTAGTGAGAGCTCATCATGCTAAATTGGTGTTTTTGAGATCTATGGAGCTAACCAAGGGTTGATTATAGTTGGATTTGATGTGTCCAAAATCAAAAGATGCCTTAAAGGTGTGATATTGATCACATTATTAGTTTAAGGTGTTTTGACATAGTGATAAGGGTATAGATAGGGTTTGCAGGCATAGTCATGAGCTTTCCATGTGTCAAATAAAGATTGGTGAGTGTTCAATGTGACTTTGTTACATAAAATGATGTTTTTACCTCATATATGTGTGATTTAATTATTTTAAAGCTTTTAAGGCCTCTTGAGGGAAATTTGAATAATTTTGATGGCTTTCAGGTATGATAGTCTCTATTTAAGGGATAGTAGGACAAAAACCACATTCATGGTTTTATGGGTTCCCCAAAGAGTCAGACCTCAAAAATTGGTCTAATGGTATTTATTGGTTACCTCCATGTGTGAGAGAAGTTTTAAGATATATATTTGACTAAAATATGGTAATTTGACCACATTTCTCTTTGATGCCCTAGTGTTTTAGCCCATATGGGTTAATTACCTTCCCAAAGGAGTTAAAGTCTAAGGTTGCTTAATCTATTGAAATGGCCAAATGGGTGCTCAAAAATTACTTTACAATAATTTGGAATTTTATGGTTTATTATATGTCTAAGCATATGTGAAAATGGAGGGATAATTGGTAAGTCAGTTTGTGAAGGAGCTATGGTGTAGAGGAATATTTGGATGATGAAAATTGGCATGCATGAGGGGGCATATGAGTGTGAATCAGATATGGAATTTCAAGTCATGAAGGTATTTTTTGACCAAATTTGACCCCAAGTCAAATTTGGGTCAACCCCTAATATTTTAAAATTTTGAATAAGGTTTAATATGTCCTATGGGGTCTCCTATTGTCCTATATATCTCACTTACCCTTCCCCTAGTCCCCGTTGAAGCCCATCTCCCTTGTATTGGCCTAGTCAACCAAAGTCAACATTGGTCAAACCTAGTCAAAGGCTCAATTTATTTTGAAAATGTCTTAAAATTGTCTTTGATAGGTTTTAATGTTTTTACAGGTCATAAATTGGCCACTTGCTAGGTCTCATGTGCAAAAAGGGTCATTTGGCCACTTTTTTAGCTCAATTAAATGACTTTTAAGGACTTTCAAGTTAAAATATTTGTCACCAAGGTCGATGAGAACGTGGAGAAGGTTAAATCATGTCAATATTTAGTTAGGTGGAAGTTAAAATTGAGTTTCATCAGTCAAATGGTAGTTTTTCCTAAAAAATAGGCCATTTCTAACACTTATACGAGCTTGTCAAGTTCCTTTGTAGCTAGAAATGTGCTGGTGTGACTCTTCACCTCCCCACAAGTCATTCCCATGTTTGGATTGAAGTGATATGGAATGTACAAGTGGAGTCAAGAATAATTATTCTATAGGTGGATATTACTTTGAGTTCACTTCACATACATAACAAGAACTCTCAAATTGGTGGTTGTTCTTTCATGAACAATCAATTACACTCTAAGCAACTTTTTATGAAATTGCATTCAAGAGGGATATGGTTGTACATATATTTATTTTCTTAAAGAATCCAAGGAGATATATGATCTTGATGAAGTGTTTATAAGTTGGAATAAGGCCCTCTCCATAGTTTTCTCATCATCCAACACTCTTCTCTCATTGTTGTTAAAGGAGATTTCCAAGTTTGCTTATTTCTCAAGTTAGCATCCATAGGTGTGTAATCTGAGTTTTCTCAATGTGGAATGGGATCCATGTTGATGTTAGTATGCTTGGATTCATGTTTTAAAAATGCCTCCATTGAATGATATTATGAGAAATAAAGTTGCCACCCTTTCAAAGCAAGTTGTTCAATTTTCCTTGTTCACTGCCTAGTTAGTTCACAATCATCTTACTTGAGCTCCAAGAGGTTTATACAAAGGTGTGAAGGGTGAAAAACATGGTGGAATTCATGTTTGAGGTTAGATAATACCTAATAGTCATGTTTTTCATGTTATGAAAGTTAATATGTTATGAAATTTGGAGTTTTCCTTCAAAAATATGAGGTTACTGTATTGGTCCCTTTGTCCCTAAAAGCTACAGACAAAGATCCTTGAGCTTTTGTGAAATAACATATGCCATTACTGAAGGACTTTCCCATGATCCTATTTATTTGGTCTAATATCCCTATCTACCTACAAAAACTATGCCAATTTTGAGAAGCAACGGGTAAGAAGAGGATGGTCATTGAAACCCTTGAAGTTGTCCAAGAAAAAAATGAATTTTAACAGTGATCACCTACAGAAGGGTAATGAAAAGTTACTTTGCACTTCACATCAAGAATTATAAACTATATTATTAAAGGGAAATAATCCTAAATGGTTTAAATGGTAATATTGAACCAAGATGAAGTGGAAAAGGTATAAATTTATGTCTTGACCTCCAAAACACCTTCCCCTATTTGTACACAGGGCTGGGAAGGGTCATCTACAATAGGCCTTAGCACAATTTTGATCCTAGTTGGGCTAATAGTCACCAAATTAGAGTTATAGGGTAAATTGGATATTTTTAGGGAACTAGGCCTAAATTGAAGTTGATTATTGTCAACAACATAACCTAAGATATCTCAAATTAACCTACAGGCAATACCTAAATCCATAAAACACAGTCATGTGGGATACCTTGGTAATGAGGTAGAAGTTGGAAGTTTGGACTTTGTTTGGAGTTATTAAAGTGGATTAAAGTGAATTAAATGAGAAGTTACCTAAATTATATTAGTACTAACCCATATACATCATTTACTACACCCAAATCTTGCCAAAGATGCACCTTATAGGGGCAAAACCATGATTTTGACAATCAAGGCAAAGGGGTATACTAGTTAAGGACTTAAGCATGAATTGATAGAGATTTAAAGTTGTTAAGTGAATATTTTGTCAATCAGCTAACTGATGAGTAAAATAGGTCTTATCATCTACAACAAGGGAGATTGGTCGGCCTAATGTGCAGGTTTACTACATCAGAGGTGGACAAATCTCTCCTCTCATCAAGGGGAGGTTCCCTATTAAATATGCAAGAGATATATACTATATAAATAAGCAAAAAATAACACCCAGGGGTAGGATACACCATCCATCTCTCTTTTTTTAGAGATGATGTTAACAAACAGAGGAGAAAATCTTGGTGAAAACATTGAAGGCACTTCTCTTCTTTTAGAAGTGTTCTTATAGGAAACAATAAGAGTTCTCTCAGGTAGTGACAAGTAACTGATAACAAAAGGGGTGCAGTAACTAGCAGGCTGAACTGTAACACAAATTCTACACCTCAACTTCCCAAAGAGTGAAACACAAAAGATAATGGGGGCACAGAGTTGTCCCAAAATCCTCAACACAGAAATAAACTAAAAACAAACACTAAAGACAAGTATAACAACACAAAGTCTGAAAGTAACTGGCTTTGGGACATCTTCCCCTTTACTTACACTAGTTTTACCTATTAAATTAAATAAAAAAGAATACATCTAGAAGATATACATAAGAACAATCTCCTAAAATGGCACAAGCTATAACAGCACAAAGTCTGCAAGTGACTTGCTTTCTCATTTAGACAAAATAATATGAACAACAATCTGAGCTCAAAGTCTTAGTATTCACCTTTCAATTTGGGCAGAGTTTTTGCTTCTATAAAATGAAAAGATCTCCCTTTGCATAATGAGATAAATGAAAATGTATAGCCACCAAGCAAGCCTTGGCACTCTTTCCCATGGGACGTCCCACACTGCAGTCAATGCCTTCAATGCGTCTTTAATTTTGTCTAAAGGGCCATGCTAGGAACAGTGCATTGCCTTAACTATGGCATGCTCATCCATCTTATATGTCTTCTCCATAGCATGAATTGTCTGGTCCTTTTTCTAATGTTTGTGTAGCTATCCACTTTGCCTTTACTTCATGGAAGAAAAATAGGCTACGTCTTTAATTTGGTGTGCTCAGATGACCACTTGATCCACTATTTCACCTACTATAAATAACTCCCATGTAGATATTTCTGATCTTTTGTATTATTTTCTCTTCCCTATAGCAATTTGGGCTCTCGAGCTCTCTTTTTAACTTGTTGCTTGGTTCATTTTTCAAATTCCATGCCATAATTGAATTTTAACAGATATTCCATCATCTTAAATTTGACATCCGTGGGGATGTCACTGGTCACTACTTCGTTTGAACCATATTGAACCATTAAACTTGTGAAAGTTCATCAGTTCATTGGTTTGATAGTCTAGGCAATCTTTTTAGGTTCATCACTTCCCTATTTAATCACTTCTTTGAAATTGCCTTTGGAATCATCCGTTTGTTGCTTCTTTCTTTGCTTGAGGCTGTCTTTGAACCTACGAACCATTGAAATTTGAACTCTTTTAATTAAAGGTTCAATTGGTTCATTATTTCATCCTTCATCTCATTATTTCCTTTATCCTTCTAAGTCCCTTTGAGGCCTTGAATAGTTGAATCATTTGGACCCTTGAACCTGTTGAACCAATTGGTTCAAGGTTCAACGGTTCAATCCTTGTTCTTTGAAGGATCCTTTTCATCTAAGTCTTTTTGAAGCTTTTAGAACACCCTGAAGGGAAGGTGTCCCTTTAGGTCTTTGGAAAAGGTCCTTTTTTGAGTGTCGAGTGCCCCCCTGCAAGCGTACCTACCCTTCAGGGTCTTCTGGGCAGCCTTCAGGCTTTAATTCCTTTGGCAGGCTTTTGTTTCTTCGACGGACTTCATCCTTTATTCCTTCAGACAAAATGTCTGAAGGAATTCCTTCAGATAATTATCTGAAGGAAATGTTTCCTTGATCATTTTTCTACCAAGATTTTTTTGGAATGTCTTAACAAGTGACATGTGGCATTTCTCAATGTGAAATAGGCGAGGACACTTGGCAGCATCTACTTAACTTATAGAAGCTTTAGATACCTTTTGAAAGTCCTACAAAAGGTGACACATGGTAGCTTTTGTTGAGCTTTAAAAACACTATAGAAACATTTGGCACTCATTTGAATTCACATGGATGATGACACTTGGCACACTCCATTTACCTTAGTAGCTCACATGGGGCCCACCACAGTCTTTACTCAATAATAAAACAAAAGGAAGAAATTGTGGATGCTGACACTTGGCAACTTCCACCGAGCTTTACAAGGGACACATGGTGACTTCTACTTCATTTAGAAACAAATTATAATGTTTCATGGTAGCTGACACTTGGTAGCTTCCACTTACTTTAGCAACTCACCCAAGGCCCACCACAGTCCCTACTTAATAACGAAACCAAAGGAAGAAACTATGGATATTGACACTTGGCAACTTCTACCAAGCTTTACAAGGGACACATGGTGACTTCCATTGCATTTAAAAAAACATATTAAAACCTTCCATATATTCCACTTGGCACCCTCTGTGAAACTCTGAGAGAAGCTTATTCAAAGAAGCTTTGAAACTTATAAGAAACTTGAAATGCAGATACATACACTTGTCGTGCTCTGCTAAGTTATAATGGGACACATGGCACATTTTGTTGCTTTTAGAAACAAATTATAATGTGTCCCAGTAGATGACACTTGGTAGCTTCCACTTTACTTTGAGACTTAGACAAAACTTTAGGCAAAATGAAAAACTTGTGCAAAATGAAAAACCCATGCCCTGTGTCATAACCCTTACTACCTTGAAACTAAAACATGTAAGGACAAAAATTAGAGTGCACAATTGAAACTCAAAATAAAATTTAGAGTATTTTACTATACAAAGGGAAGAGAGAAATTTTTGGCTTGTAGGACCAAAAAATAATTCATGTGTTGTCCCAAAAATGAGTGACAGACTTTAGGAACAATAGTTGGCTCCAATTGGGGAACTTCTTTCAATTGAAATTTTGAAATAGTTGAGGGGAGTAGAGACTAGAATCTCCAGTGCCTTGAAGTGTGCCATTGGGCCATGGAGTCACGCTACCCAAAAAGAAAGGCTCCAAAAAATGAAAATGAATAACATGTAATAGAAACAAAGGCTATACAAATACACATATGTAAGGTGAACTTATTTGATACTTCAAGAATTGAAGTGCTTCAGATGCTACCCACTATGAGGCATAGGAAAGAGTGTGCCATCTTGATATTTCAATAGGAGAATATTTTTACCATTTAGCTGATGAATAGTGAAAGGGACCCTCTAAAGAGAGTTAAATTTCCCATGCATTCCCTTTGGTTCTCTTCTCTTGTCCCATAGGAGGACTTGATCTCCAATCTAAAAATCATGGTCTTTTGCTTTTTGGTCAAAGAGATTCTTCACTAGACTTTGATGGGAAAAAATTCAGTCCACCACCATAGTTCTCTGCTCATCTAGATCAGTTAGGCACATGATCCTCTTATCAAAGGAGCTTTCATAAGTTTGATCCTCAATTGCCTTGGCCAATTTCAATGCTAGCAATTCCAGGGTGATTGGTATCTCAGCATTGAGCCCATAAAGAAGTTGGAAAGGAGACATACCAATTGCCCTTTTTGGTGTAATTATATCTATCCACAAAGCATCAGCCAATGCTTTATGCCATGTCCTTTGGTTGTCATCCACCAGCTTCTTGATGATATTCACCAGGTTCTTGTTACTTGATTTAGCTTAGCCATTCCTTTGTGGAAAGTAATCTAAGGAGTGGGAGAGGGTGATCCCATAGTAAAAATAGAATTGAGTAATTTCCTGGGAAGTGAAACAAGCTGCATTATCTATGAAAGTCTTGGTTGGGACCCTAAACTTGGAAATGATGTTCTCCTTGAGGAAATTGCACACTACTTCTGAAGTAGCATGATTGGTTGGAATTGCTTCCACCCACTTGGTGAAGTAATCTATTGTTGTGAGGACATAATCATGTCCAGCACTTGAAGATGGGTTTACAATACCAATGAAATCAATTCCCCATTGTTGAAATGGCTCTTCTATCACTACTAGCTTGAGAGGTAGGGCAGCCAACTTGGGTCTTCCAACAAATTGCTGGCATAGTTCACATTTCCTTACCCACTTGTATGCATCTTGAAAAAGAGTATGCCAATAATACCTGGTTCAAATAAATTTATGGGTAGTTACAGGAGTAAAAAAATGTCCTCCACAGGCCATATTGTGAAAATATTTCAGAAGTTGGCTCTACTGCTCTTTTTCCATGTAGCGAAGGAACACTCCATCAAGGCTCCTCTTATATAGGCCATTCTCCCAGAGGATGAAATTGGTAGCTTTCAACTTGATAGTCCTCCTTTATTTATAAGATAGGTGAGCAAGACACTCACCATAAATAAAGAAATGAGAAATACCTGAATACCACTCATTCATGGTGGAGACAAAGAGGACTGTTGGTGTATCTTCTTCTTCTGATTCTTCATGATTTATTCTTTCTAGCTTATTATCAACAATCAATTGGCATAGGCCTTTTCCATGCACCAGCTTCATTGTTTTGATGACTAGATCAAAATCTTGGATTTTTGTAATCTAATTGCCCCTTTTCATCCCAAACTCTTGCTGAGTTAATATGGATTTAACTGTGGTATCAAAAACTAGGGTAGTAACATGTGAATTCAAGATGTATAAGTGGAAATGCTTCACTTCCTTTACCACTGCATAGGCATGCTTCTCCATGTTTGAGTACTTCAGCTCATGAGTTTTAAGAGGACAACTCATGAAAGAAATGGGAGATTCCACACCTTCTTGGTTTTGTTGAACAAGAATTTTTGAAAGTGTGTGTTCAGAGGCATAACTATATATGGTGAATCCCTTGTTATAGTCTGGATAAACTAGAATTGGGGTGTGGGCAATAGCTTCCTTAATATCTTGGAATGCCAATTTGCCTTCTTCAATCCAATTAAATGTGGCCTTTCCCTTCATCATGTTTACATATAGCGAGTGTTCTCAGCAAACTCAGGGATGAACCTTCTTAAGAAATTCACTTTTCCAAAGAAAGAGTGAACTGCAATCTTACTTGTGGGCAAGGTAAGATCTTGGATGGACTTGACTCTATCTGATTCAATATTTATGCCTCCTTTGGACACAATGTGTCTAAGAAGTTTCCCCTCTATTAATACAAAAATAGACTTCTTGGGGTTTAAGGAAACGTCATTCTAGCGGCAGTGTACCAACACTTGTTGCAAGTGGCACACATGATCTGGGTGATGCTTAGAAAAGACTATTAAGTCATCAAGATAAACTACAATGAACTTATCCATTTAATCCTTGAATGTAAGGTCTATTTCTCTTTGAAAAGTGGCACCAGCATTAATCAAGCCAAAAGGCATCCTTCTACATGCAAATGTGCCCCAAGGTGTGGTGAAAGTAGTCTTGTGTTGGTCTACTTCACCAACATCAACTTGATCGTATCCTGAGAATCTGTCTAGCATTGATAACATTTTTGAACTAGTCACTATCTAAAGCACTTGATCCATGATTGGCAGAGGATAGTTACCCTTTAGGGATGATTGATTTAAATTCTTGAAATCCACACAAAGGCAAATTTTGCCATTCTTCTTCCTCACAGGTACTATGTTGGCAATCCATGTAGAATGATGGATTGGGAAAATGATCCTAGCATTTAAATTTTTTTGTATCTTAGCCATAATAGTACCTAATATTTTAAGATTGTACTACCTAAATTTTTGCTTGTAAAGCACCGAGTCAGCCTTGAGAGGAATGTCATGGTGAATTTTCTCAGGCCTAAGTGACTTTAGATCATCATAAGAATATGCTAGGACATCCATATACTGGTGGAGCAGAGTAGTGAACTTGAATCTCTCCTCAAGAGTGTAACATTTTCCAATGTTCACCATCTTGGGATCTTCCTTAGTACCTAGATTTACTTGATCAAACTCCTAGGAGGAGCTTGAATCCGTTTGTTGTTGTTTGATGAACCTATCATTTTTATTTAACATCTTCTCAAGGGAGACCAAGCCTTTGGGAATTTTATTTCTTTTAAGTTGTAAAAACTCCTCACCTATGTCTACATTCGATTCAGGGGCTGGTTTAAGCTTCTGAGGCTCATTGCCTTCAAATTGTAGCTATTGAAAGCTATCATTTTGTTCCAAGAAGGCAATTATTTAATTTTCATTATCAAGCACCTGCCAATGACTAGCATTATTAGGTACACTTGGTTGAAAGACTAGTTTAATAGTGTACTTGTCTCCTTTGAAGTCTAGGTGAGGAACCAATAGAGTTATTGAAATGACCAGTGCATCAGCCTAGTCATTAAATTCCCTTAGTATGGCAGAAATGTTGAAAGCATCAAAGCTTTCATGTTGATCCTAGACTAGATTACAGTAGTGGCACAATCTCTCATTCTTAGTTTGATAAAGGTTTCTCACCTGGCAAACCACCAATTTAGCATCTCCTTTAGCATGGAGTATGATGACCTTGTCTCGAGTAGCCCTCAATCCAAGCAATAGAGATTCATACTTAGCTGTATTATTGGTATTACTAAATTGCAACTTGTATGATGAAGGAAAAATATTCCCTTGAGGAGATATCAACATAACCCAAGCTCCTAAACCGATAGAGGAGCAACTACCATCAAATTCTAAAATCCATACGTCATTTGATACTGATTTTGCTTTGGATTCTTCTTCATTTAGAGGGGTGTATCCTTCCACACTTACATTACACTCTACCAATTCTTCTATTGTTCTAATTGAATGTATTTACAGTTTGACACCTCCAAGAGCTTTAACATGTGCTTCATAGACTTCATCTGTAGATAGAAATTAGTTACCCATGCTTAAAGACTCAAACAAAATTTGAGCTTCAGGTGTTGATGTTGAGTAACCACATATTTTGCTTCCTTCTCATGAAGTAATCTCTTCATAACACCTTTGACTGGGATTCTTGCTTCAGATAGGTCAATGCTCAATTCACCTCCAACGTCCTTACAAAAATTCTACCCAAGAAAGATGCCATATGATGCTAGGACATCAGCCACCAAGACAGTCATCTTGATTCTTTTGTTTGGGAACACTGCAAATGTGAATTGGGTGTCCTTAATTTGTCTCAGTAGTGGTACTTTCTTGTTTTCCATGGAGAAACATCTCCCAAATGTTTTGGTCAGTGTGAGGCTAAGGGATTCAGCCACTTTGGCAGGCATGACATTGTTTAAATCTTTAGAATCAATGATACAATTGCTTAGCATGTGACCATTTATCAATAGGAAAACATAGAAAGGCTCTATTTTCCCTAGGGTAGGAGTAATGACAAGGTTTATTGGGATAGACATGTTTCTTGGAGGATCATGAGTTACCTTCTTAACTTCTTGTCTTGCTAGGATGATTTGGTTTTTCACACATCCAACCAACTTGTCCAATTGCTCAAGATTGGACTGCATAAATTCAAATTCAGACATTTTATTTCAGTTTTCTTTATATGGTCAATTATATCAAATGCAGGAAATGAACTAGGCACAAAGGAAGGGAGTTCATCCTTTTGATTTTTGGGAAGAGGAGGACTGGACTATGAACTTGAAGTAGAAGGTGTAGGGATATTTGAGGTATTTACCTTTATTGTAATCACTGGGTCCTTTCGGTAAAAAGAAAGAGTGGTTCCCCACTTAGCAATTGAAATTATTGGTTGAGGTCACTCCTCTAACTTTTATTTAGTAGCTTGCTAGGCTAACTGGTTCTTAGACCGGGTGAACACAACATATGATCTCTCAGCTGCATTACCTTCACTTTTGGGTTCATCTTGGTAATTTAAGAAACCAATGTTGAAGTCACCAGCTAATTATTCTTCTTTCTTAGTGAAGAGATTAGCATCATCTTCAGGATTCAACTCAGGTTGGAATGAGAAATCTGATTCAGCTTCAAGATATTCAATCGCTAAGTTGGTTGGAGGTTCTTCAATGGCAAGGTTATTCCTTTGAGGGGGAGGGAGACAATTTACTTGCCCTTGATTCCTGGCAACATTACCTTGGTAAGACTGACTAGGGAATGTCCTCCTTGATGCATCTTTGTATGAAGGAGCAGATGACATCCCTTATACCATTTGTTTTCTAAGGGCTAGCAATTCATTTGCTAGCTTTTGCACCATTGGATCAGTGGTGACTATAGGTGAGTATTCAAAAGATGAAGAGGTTTTACCTCTATTTGGATCTCTCCTTATCTTTCCTACCAAGATAAGGTCATATTCCACCTCAGTAGCCAAGTCTTGAGCAGCCTCAAGGTCTATGTGGCCAACACATCTTAGTAGAAAACTCACTTCAGGTAGCTGTGAGTTGATAAAGAAGCATTTGAGGTTTTCAAGTGTTGGCTAAGCAATAGCAGGAATTTAGTTCCTCAAATTGTCAAACTTTGCTATAAAATCCCTCATTGGTTCATGAGGTTCCTTCATCTGTGTGAGCTGGGCCAACATGGCATGTGCATCTTCTACAGGCTTGAACTTGGATTTAAATTTATCTTTGATTGTGTCTCAATCAGTCACTGACCGAGCTTGTAGATGGTAGAACCAATCTATAGCATTGCCTTGTAGTGTTTCCATGAAAACCCTGACTTTCACATCTTCAAATTCCATGACTATCACACCACAGGCTATGTTGAAAGCTGTAATGTGTTCATTAGGATGAACTCTCCCATCACCAAAGAATTTGGGGAAATTCTTCCTTGAGCTACACGAAAGTTCATGTAGAGGTGGAGTGAGATTGAGTGGGCCAAAAGAGTTACCCCATGGGCCTTGAAATACCATGATTGGATTATGGAAAAGGGGGATAATAGATCTAGGTGGAGTTTATATAGGCAAAGCTCTGCTAATAGTAGAAAAAGTAGCTCTACCTTGGGTTGGTGACCTAGTATGAGTAGGAGGAACACTCTTAGATTGTTGAACTTGAAGTTGGGGAGGTAATAAGTCAAAATTTCCTTGCTACACCAACTCAAAGACAGGGTCAAAAACACTTTGAACTCACTGGCTTTTGGTATAGTGTGGAGTTTCCAGATTGTGAAATAAAAATGGAAAAGGACTGGTCTTGCTTTAGCTTGAAGCTTGAGGCTTCAAATTGCTTGTCCTTCCTAGCGGAGTTGCCAAAAAGATTATTGGGTGAATATTTTGTCAATCAGCTAACTGATGAGCAAAATAGGTCTTATCATCCACAATAAGGGAGATTGGACCCAATGTGCAGGTTTATTATATCAGAGGTGGTCAAATCTCTCCTCTCATCAAGTGGAGGTTTCCTATTAAATATGCAAGAGCTATATAATATATAAATAAGTATAAAATAACACCTAAGGGTAGGATACACCACCCATCTCTCTTTTTTTAGATATGATGTTAACAAGTAGAGGAAAACACTGAAGGCACTTCTCTTCTTTCAGAAGTGTTCTTACAAGAAATAGCAAGATTTTTTTAGGTAGTGACAAGTAACTGATAACAAAAGGGGCGTAGTAACCGACAAGATGAACTATAACACAAATTCTACACCTCAGCTACCCAAAGAGTGAAACACAAAAGATAATGGGGGCACAAAGTCATCTTAGAATCCTCAACACAGAAATAAACTAAAAACAAACACTGAGACAAGTATAACATCACAAATTCTAAAAGTAACTGGCTTCAGGACATCTTCCCCTTTACTTACACTAGTTCTACCTGTTAAATTAAATACACAAGAATGCATCTAGAAGATAGACATAATAAAAATCTCCTAAAATAGCACAAGCTATAATAACACAAAGTCTACCAGTGAATTGCTTTCTCATTTAGATAAAATAATATGAACAACAATCTGAGCTCAAAGCCTCAGTATTCACCTTTCAATTTGGGCAGAGTTTTTGCTTCTATAAAATTCAAAGATCTCCCTTTTCATAATGAGATAAATTACATTGTATAGCCACCAAGGAAGGCTTAGCACTCTTTCCCATGGGACGGCCCACACTACAGTCAATGCCTTCAATGTGTCTTTAATTCTATTTGGAGGGCCATGCTAGGAACAGTGCATTGCCTTAACTATGGCATGCTCGTCCATCTTATATGTCTTCTCCTTAGCATGAATTTTTTGGTCTTTTTTATGATGTTTATGTAGCTATCCACTTTGCCTTTACTTCATGGAAGAAATGCAGGCTATGTCCTTAACTTGGTGTGCTCAGATGACCACTTGATCCACTATTTCACTTACTAGAAATAACTCCCATGTAGACATTTCTAATATTTTGTATTATTTTCTCTTCCCTATAGTAATTTGGGCTCTTGGGATCTCTTTTTAGCTAGTCACTTGGTTTATTTTTCAAATTCCATGCCATATATGAATTTTAACGGATATTCCATCATCTTAAATTTGACGTCTGCGAGGACGTCACTGGTTAGTACTTCGTTTAAACCATATTGAACTATTGAACTTGTGAAAGTTCATCAGTTCATTATTTCTACAGTCTAGGTGATCTTTATCATTTCATCACTTCCTTGTTCAATCACTTCTTTGAACTTGCCTTTGGAATCATCCATTTGTTGCTTCTTTTTTTGCTTGAGGCTGTCTTTGAACTTGCTTGAACCTGTGAACCATTAAACTTTGAACTCTTTCGATTCAAGGTTTAATTGGTTCATTGGTTCATCCTTCATCCCATTATTTCCTTTATCCTTATAAGTCCCTTTGAGGCCTTAAATAGTTGAATCATTTGGACCCTTGAACTTGTTGAACCAATTGGTTTAAGGTTCAACGGTTCAATCCTTGTTCTTTGAAGGCTCCTTTTCGTCTAAGTTTTTTTGAAGCTTTTGGAATACCCCAAAGGGAAGGTGTCCCTTTGAGTCTTTGGAAAAGGTCCTTTTTTGAGTGTCTAGTGCCCCCTCACAAGGGTGCTTACCCTTCGGGATCTTCTAGGTGGCCTTCAGGCTTTAATTCCTTCAGTGGGCTTTTGTTTCTTCGGTAGATTTCATCCTTTATTTCCTTTGGACAAAATGTCTAAAGGAATTCCTTCAAACAATTTTTTTGAAAGAAATCTTTCATTTATCATTTTTCCACCAGGATTTTGCTTGGAATGTCTTAACAAGTGACACATGGCATTTCCCATTGTGAAATAGGTGAGGACACTTGGCAGCATCCACTTAACTTATAAAAGCTTTGCATACCTTTTGAGAGTCTCACGAAAGATGACACATGGAAGCTTCCACTAAGCTTCAGAAAAACTATAGAAACATTTGGGACTCATTTTAAGTCACATGGATGATGACACTTGGTGCACTCTGTTTATCTTAGTAGCTCACCTAGGGCCCACCACAATCTTTACTCAATAATGAAACAAATGGAAGAAACTGCAGATGTTGACACATGGTGGCTTCTATTGAACTTTAAAAGGGACACATGGTGACTTTTTTTGCATTTAAGAAACAAATTATAATGTGTCACAGTAGATGACACTTGGCAGCTTTCACTTACTTTAGCAACTCACTCAGGGCCCACCACAGTCCTTAATAATGAAACCAAAGGAAAAAACTATGGATGTTGACACTTGGTGGCTTCCATCAAGCTTTACAAGGGACACGTGGAAAATTCCAATGCATTTAGAAAAACATATTAAAACCTTCCACAATTGCCACTTGGCACCCTCCGTGGAACTTTGAGAGAAGCTTTGAAACTTATAAGAAACTTGAAACATGGATGCAGACACTTGTCACACTCCAATGAGTTATAACAAGACACGTGGCACATTTTTATACTTTTAGAAACAAATTATAATGTGTCCCAGTAGATGACACTTGGTAGCTTCCACTCAAATTTGAGACTTAGACAAAACTTTAGGCAAAATGAAAACCCTGTGCAAAATGAAAAACCCGTGCCCTATGTCATAACCCTTACTACCTCAAAACTGAAATACGCAGGGACAAAACTTGGAGTGAACAACTAAAAATTAAAATAAAATGTAGAGTATTTTACTCTACAAAGGGAGAAGAGAAATTTTTGGCTTGTAGGACCAAAAAATAATTCATGTGTTGTCCCAAAAATGAGTGACAGACTTTGGGAACAACAAAAGTTACCAAGTGAAACCAGAACATGAGTAGAGTTACATGACCTAGGGATGATGGAAATAAGTTCCACAAACATAAGATGAATTTTAGATCATGACCTACAAGTAGAGTCATAAGGATATCTCAATCCTTAATGAATAATGGACTAGTCTTGGGAATAAGGGATACATTGGTGTAAAAGATGAAGATTAGATTAGAAATATGGTGGATTAAAACTAAAATGAGATTTTTAACATAAAAATTTGTGTGTATTGTGTTCATAAATCCCAAATTAAACTCAAAATAACCTACAGCTAGGCCTGAAATAGGGTTTCCCTTCCTTTGCAATCATAAACCTAGTCGAGGTTTCCAAAGGCATAGGAAGGTTTTCGAGGGGAAAATAGATATGAAATGTTTTTAATACATCACTGGAGGCATAAATTATATTTTATTTCCTAAAAAATCTCTAGGAAATACATTAATCCTCCTAATAGAACCTATACCCTACCTACCTTCACAGTTTACCTTCTTCATAAGTCTGCCTAGCAAATATGAGGAGTTTGGTAGTCTAATGGAGGATTTAGAATCTAAAAATTGGTATATAGTATCCTTAGGAAAAATAATACACTATCCAATTTTCAATTTTATAATTTAAATAGGGAAAACCCTCTCTATTTTATCTCAAACCAGGTGTAGTTGTACCATGTATGAAGATGATAATTTTGAGAAAAATGGTGAAATTGGTGACTATAAGGAAATAAAAAAACCAAATGAAGGTTTTATAAGATTTAGGACACATAAAAATACCTAAATAAACTTTATATTATATTTTTAATCAAACAGGGTACCCTACACAACAAGGGTTACAATCATGCGTGAAGGAAACCCTTAGGCCTACAAGGCAAGTCATGGGTCATGTATGTTTTTGACCTTGTACATGATTTAAAATTGAATAGTTCATGTTTTAAGAGGTAAATTTGAGTTTTTTAATCCATATATATGTAAATTAATCCATTGGAGGGTCAGGTGAAGTATCGAATGGTAGGCAGACCTATTGACAAGGTCTAGGCCTAATGCCAAATAGGGATACGGTTTAATATTTTGATCTTGAGGAGATAATCCAATGACTGAGGCATGTTTATGGAAAATATAGAGAGGTGAATGAAACATTTTTTGTAAAATAAATCCATTAATAATCCAATTATTGTATTTAAAGCTCCCAAACCCTCACAGAATGCACAAAATGGCTCGATGGTCAAGTTGAAAAACTCAGAAATTTCATGAGCTTATGCATGGGATACTGAGGTATTTTGGGAAGATAAATAAGGTCCTTGAGGATACATTAGTGGAATTGGAAAATAATTATAACATATACCTTTATTAATAAAGGATAAGAGGGATAGTCACTTCAAAACCCTCTACAACCCTGTTTTAGGCTTGATGGTGGAAATCAAGTCAAAATTACATCTAAATGGATGAATTTGACCATGAGTGATGAAGAGAAGTTGTTGAAAAATACATGAGGGTAAAATCCATGGAATTTTATTGTATTTAATCCATAAAGGTGATGCAATAAATAGGTTTTCTTAAATTTTTCTTATTTTTTGTAGGTCCTAAAGATGACCATGAGATGTTAATCAATTTTGGAGGTATCTCAGGACTTAAACCAACTAATAATGCCATTTTTATGGTAGGTAATACTCACAAGTGTGCTTGATAATCCTCTCACTTTAGCCAATGTAAAGTGGCATCTAAAATGACATAGTGAAGAGCATGTTAACTTGAGTTTGGAGGCTTTTTATGATATTTCTGATGAAGACACGAATTTGAGGTGTCCTAACACATGTCATAAGACCCATAATATGGATCAGTTAGGAAGGATGCAAAGATTCTAGTGCCAAGTGTCAAGAGAAGCCTATTGGAAAGTGATCATGATGGTAGGTGATGATGGAGCTTATCTAAGGGAATGTCATGATGAAGAAAAATCCAAATGTAGGTAAATGCATATTTGTAACTCTCTCTCATAAACACACATGAGAAACTTGTCCTAAATTTCTTTGGAATGCTCAAAAGGAAGCCTATGATGAATGTAGTTCACAAGAGAGAATGATGGAGAATATTCTCTATGCTAAACTTGGAGAATAGGCTAATTTGGGATGAGATTATGTGTAAATCAATTTCATGGATCATTTTCCACTTAATAAACATGCATTGTAACTAACTTTCACCTTTGGACACTTGTCCTTGTGCTTATTCAACTTCTCCTTTCTATCTCTTCTTCTAGGTTCTATAAATGTGAGCCATTTTGGCTATTATAAGGGAGAGCATATCTAGTATGGAAAATCCCTACTACAATGAAATTGAATTTTTTATTTGAGAATTGAATACAAGTCTACTTTTGGTTTGTGAACATATTTGTCTAAGTGTGTGAGTGATTAATAGTGGAGCTAAGTGATAGTATCATCCTTACCCCTTTATCCTTCATGTTTAAGCAAGAGTTTTCATTTTAGCAGGTCATGTGAAGTGTATTGATTGTACTAGGATCTTATTAAAGCAATGAATTATATCTACAGTGTGCAATCTAACCCTAGACTAGTTATCATGTTGATTATTCTATGTATGCTACCTTCACATTGAATCAATTATACTAGAATCCTTCTATGCCTAGAGTTAGTTTTAGAAAGCTTTGTTGTGTAATAGGAATGTGATAGTCATGTGGAGATGTGTCTTGGTGTATCACCTCTCTATTATAGTTTCCTTTTAATTAAAACTTCTAACTCTTTCCCATATATAATCATTAGATTAGGTGATGTGCACTTCAAGAAGAATCTAGGGAGCTAGCCCTTATAATCTAGAGATTCATCTTTCTTACAAGTCCCCACAAATTGAGAGATGAATAAATGTTGCATCAAATTGTAGGAGCTTCATAGAGTGTCCTACGGTGAAAAATTTGAGGCTAATAGTATCTACACAGAAAGATATGGGCTCTACAAAATTTAGGTAGTGACAATAGGCAGGGGCCAATGGCTACAACTTCACTATTATCACTCAAATAAATATTAAACTCTTATACAAATATTTGTTCAAAGTTTTGATTCTCAAGATCCTTCAAAAAGAGCAAGATAAAAGCATACTCTTTGAATAAAACTTACTAGGCTACTAGATTTCTCAAGCTTAAGAATTTTTTTGATGATCACTCTAAAGAGGAGTCTTATTTATAGTAATTGGGAGGTCCTACCTAGAATCTTTGCCAAGGTAGTGTCATGTCCCATCATGCTTTACAACACAAAATTAATCTATATTGACATACTATTAGATGAGCTAGATGAGGACATCTAGCTTGGTGGGTCCAACATTGCTTCCACTTCAGTCAACAGGTCATCTTCACTTATCAGCTGAAAGAGACACTTTAGCTGGTATGTACTATAAAGATTCTAGTGCTGGGGTCTAGATTCACATGCATGACAATGAGGAGTGATGTAGAAGTAATATTCCCATTCTAGCTATCTTTAGATAATTGTATGAACCATGGTGTTTTGGTCATGGTTTTCTTCTTCATGGATATGATGCAGACCATATCTTGCTATCCACCTATATAGGTGTTCATTATGTGAGGACCTAATTCTTATCAGCCATGTCCATAAAGGACATTTTAGTAACTCAGTAAACTCATGGAATAGAAATTCACTATTTAATCTTTCTATAGTGATAACAACAGTATTTTGATGATGATTGGTTTGAATAGATATTATTGAAGACATCTGTAAATCTTGTCCTACTGCATAGGAATTCTAGGTGTATCTTGGATGCGACCCTTCTCTGAAGATTTATTCTTGGACAAGAATTTTCATAGAAGCAAATTCTTGGTTGTAGATTCTGGTTAAGTTAAAACTAGGAAAAGGTTGATGCATTAAAGTAGCTGGTAGATTTCTGCTGAGCCAGTCTACTATAACATTATTAGTACCTTTAATATGTTCTACAGAGAAGTTAAATTGATTAAAGAAAGCCTGCCATGTAATACATTTATCGAGACCATATTTTTGACCTTGATCCTTTTCTCTAAAGGTAAAAAATCTAGTAAAGTTAGTTTTTACAACAAAATGTGGTAGATGCAAAAGTTTTAGCATGAACTTCTCTAAACATTTCTTTATAATGTAAATATCTTTATTAGAATAAACCCACTTGAGAACATCTTTACTGAACACTCCACTAGATAATTCAAAAATGAATTCTTTATTTTCATATATGCATACAAGTACTCCTCCCCATGCAATATCAAAAGCATCAGTATAAACCATAATTTTTTTTAATTTTGGGACATGAAGTTCTAGAAGTAATGCCACCTTAGTTTGATTTTTTAGATAGCGGTGATATGTTCATTCTTCCATTGGATTCCTTTCCATTTATAGAGAAGTTCTTGAAGTATAAACTTGTCTTCACTAGAGTTAGGATAAAAGCTATTTAAATAATTCAATAATCCCAAAAATGCTTGAAGCTTTGGTTTGTAGAGCTTTTTTGGAAAAATGATGACCTTTTCTTTTATGTGTGGTTGGATTTGTATTTTCAAATCTTGGATAACCATTCCAAGAAAATTGCATTCAGTCATGTAGAGCTGAATTTTTGTATTTGATAAGACTATTCCTGCAACTTCTACCAACTTAAAAAATTGTGTGAGATGGGAGTAATGGTTAGTAAGAGAATTATTGAAGATTAGTATGTCATCAATATATACACACAAAAAATTTGAAGTGCCTTGAAAAATTTTATCCATGTGGGCTTGATAAAATGTTGGGGCATTCATTAATCCAAATGGCATAACAATCCATTGATAGTGGCTGAATGGGTAACTAAACGTTGTCTTTTCTTTGTCTACTTCTTTGACCCTAATCTGATAAAACCCTAACTTACAATCAAATTGGGAGAAGTATTTGCATGTTTCTACTTTCTCCAAGAGATAGCTTTTATCTAGAATGTGATATGGCAAAGGATTAGCCATGACATTTAATGGTCTGTAGTTGATGACCATTCTCTTCTTTCCTCTTTTCTATTCTGAATGCTTATTTACCATGAAAGCTTAACAACAATAAGGAGAGGTTGATTTTTCTATGAAACCATTACTTTATAATTCCTTGATCTATAGTTCCATATCATTATAATCTTGTGCTGGTACTGGGATCTTTTTCCCAATCTTCATATGCTTTCCTTCGATGAGCTTAATGTCCATCTTAGGCATAGATTTGGACCAGAACTACTGAGGGTTATCAGAATAGATAGTAGTTCTAATCTTCTCTCCTAAAGCTTAGATGCCATCAAGAATTACAAACTCAAGTATTTGGGTCATTGAACTTGGAAATTTCTTAATTGCATAGATAAGGTGAGGGATTCTAAGCCTTTCATTATCTATAGTGAATATGATACTCTCAGTAGTTGATCCATATGAGTATCAGTCAATAAAAGCACCACCTAGTAGAATATCTATAGACATTCTATCTAAGGCAAAGAAATCACACTGGAAGATTTTATCTTGAATCTAAAGGGTTTGTTGGTGTTTATATTTATTACAAACAAAATTATTACCTTGGACATCTAGACTCTTATAAGCTAGAGTATCATCTAATGTCTTCCAATCATTGATGATTTGGAATTTTTAAAATGAGAGAGAAGCTCTTGTATCTATTTGAGCATCTACAAGTCTGCCATTTATTTCTAAAGTTATAAACTGTGTAAACTTTTTATTAATCAACTAGGTTAGGTAAGCTGGCTATGGAATTTCTAAGGGAGGAATACTAGTACATAGCAAATTTTGTCTCCCAAGGTCTTGTACAATAGCTTGCTCAGAATAGATAACTTCTTCTTTTGCTTCATCTTCTTCTCTAAGATTGTTGCATTCACCTTGATATTAATCTTGGTCTGTGTAGAAAAAACTTTCTACTTCTTCATCCTTTTCTCCTTCTATTAGTGTGGGTAATAAGGCTTCCCACTATGGCTCTATTATTAGTGTTGGTATTTATCTTGGAGGTTCTATACTGATGAATTTATTCTTCATCCAATAGGCATTGAGCTTGAAAGAGATCTAAAATTGCAAAGGATGATGTTGGGGCCTTTTCAAAGTCGGTGGTATCTTGGGCATAGAGGGTTGTCTCCCTTTAGTAGATTCTTGTCCCCTGTTATGTCCTCTGGTCTTTGGTCTAATATCTCATTCTAAAACTTCTTGGTGGTGATGAGACTAGTTGTTGTATGCTTCATATGGAAGCTGTGAGTAGTCATGATGCCAGGGCTATTGCATATTAGTGAGAGGTTGCTCCAAATCATTGGCTAATGATTCAAAAGCATCTACGTCTTCATCATCTTCAAAGTGTTCAGTGGTGAGATCATCTAGAATTAGTTCATAGATGTCATCCTAGAGGTAAATATCTTCATCAAAATTGACTATATGCCACCACACAGCTACGTTGGAGGTGAAAATAGCTTTAATGATAGGGTTCTTACAATGGCATTGTGGGGCAATATGACTAGGTTTGCAACAAATATAAAAAATAAGTTACTTGCCTTTGCTTCAAAATTCTTTTGCCAAAAGGGGTTGTTTTTGGGAAAACATGAGCAATTTGAGAAGCTTGGTGCTTCGTAAGCTTTTGGATAGTTTTAGTCTCAAAGACTAATTGCATGGCCTATTGCTTAGCAAAGTCAATAACATCAGAAAGAGATAGATCTTCAATGGTTAGATTTTTGAGATCTATATAAGCTATGACTTTATCAATGAGATTATAAGGCAAAGCATGCAAGAATTTTAATTTGATCTCAGTAGATCTAAAGCTTTTACTTTCATATGCCAATTTTCTAAATTGCTTGGCAAAAGCATCAAACTTTTTAAGATCATAGAGCTCCATCTTAAGAAGACATTTCTTTGATTCCAATTCTCTGTTACCAACTAGAGGATCAAACTCATTAATTAGTAAATGGTATAATGCAACTAGAAGATCAGGCTAGTGATGAACACACTCATGTTGTTCATTCTCGATTATTGAATCCCACCATTGGATGACAATTTCCTAAAAGAATTTTGAAGCAAATACTATAGTACCTACTAGATATAAATGAGAATTAACTTTAATAATGTGCATGGAGTTACACCAAGTAGATATCTCATTTAATAGATTTAGCAGATCATCTATATTCAAGTACCATGGTTGAAGTTGGACATGGGTCCTTTACATCAAAGAAGTGCTAGGATGTTTCTTATGAGGCTTGAAACTAAAACCAAAATTAACCTCATATGTTAAGGCTAGATCTTCTACTTCAACTTTCTGATTTTGCTTGGCTAACCAGTCAAGACTCTCATCAAGTGCTGCCAATTTTGTATCAATGGAAGACAACTGATTTTGCATATTTGTACAAACTTGGTTCGTATTGTCTTCAAGAATAGTTAGTTTATCTAAAATATTGAGAATGTATAAAACATATTTATAAAGGTCATCAAAAATTTTAGACGAATGTGAATTAAATTTGGAAATATAATTCCTATGCTTGAACTATTTGATGGTTCAACATCTCCTTGGAATGCTACAAAAAAATAATGTACAAGGCCTTCATGCTACTTATACATTCCTTTATGTGGAGGCCACCTTCCACCTTTATATAGACTGACCTTATTTTTTGTATAGAATTCTAGCTTATCTTCTCTAGGAAGATTCATCAAAGTAAAAGGTAACTAATCTTTTGGATCATGTCCTTGGTTAATCTCTTCATCTTCTATCAAGATGTGACCTGTTTTTATAGTTCTCCTAGAAAAAGAGGTAGAGGGTCTGGAAGGAGAAAGAATAGAAGAGTTATTAATAGAAAGGGATCTAGGAAGAATATTTATGGTCTTGCCATCACTCTTATGCACTGAAGCTTGCCCTTTCATTTTTGGAAAAACATTTTTTAACCAGTTAAGTTTCCAATTAGGAGGAATATCTATAGACTCTATATGACCTTTTTGCAATTGAACAGTTCCACTAAGTCTGCAAGCATAAGGAGGATTTCCTACGATCTTGGGATGATTTTTATTTGTCATAATATACACAATAGATATGTTGATAAAAGAATATTTAAATTCTCCAAAAATTTCTAAACCAAATAGAGAGGTAAACAAAGACAACAAATTTGTTTGGAAATTCTTTTTGGGCTTATAAATTAAAGTGAGTTCCACTGATTTGATTTTTGGTTTAACAAAAGATAAATAAGTAGATATATAAACAAACTTAGATTTTAAAATCTCAGATCGTTTATAGATATGTGAAGCCTTAATAGACAAAGGTTTATACAGGCTATTTTCTTTTTCAATATTTTCATCTATAGTCTCAATGTCAGGACATTTAGATAATTATTCTGGAATGGAAGAAGTTCATGCATACCTTCTAATTTAGATTCGTTTAGAGTTTCTAATGTGGAAGAAATTTGGGATTTACCAAATTCCATTGATAAGAGATTAAGGTTTTGATAAGTGAGAAAATTTTGGGTAGGAAAACAAATATGTAGAGTAAAAAGGGCCTATGACAATTAATAATGGCCAGGGACTCAATGTAATGACTTTCCCAAAGAATTCTTCAAAGCAAGGAAGCTTAAAATTCTTATACATAATCAAAAATATTACAAAAAATTTTATAGTAGAGGCTCTAATACCAATCTTTTTATGTCAACAGATGCTTCCTCCAAATAGTAATTATTAGAAGAAAAACCATGAAAGTAGGCAAGGGATACCCAAGATACCATCGACTTTGCAAAGGCCCTAGTATCCTCCTTTGCAATTTCAGAGCTCTTTCAAGCCCAGTGCCTCTTAGATGAAGAATAAATTCACTAGTATAGAACCTCTAAGAGAAATACCAACACCAACAATAGAGCCATAGTAGGATGTCTTATTACCCACACCAATAGAAGGAGAAAAGGATGAGTAGTAATAAGCTCTTTCTACTCAGACCAAGATTACTATCAAGATGAATGTAGAAATATTAGAGAAGAAGAAGAAATAAAAGAAGAAGAAGTTATCTATTTTGAGTAAGTAGTTATACAAGACCTCGAGAGATAAAAATTAGTATGTACTAGTATTCCTCCCTTAGAAATTCCATAGCTGACTTACCTGACCCAGCTGATTAATGGAAAATTTTCCTAATTTATAACTTTAGAAATAAATGACAGACTTGTAGATACTCAAATAGATACAAAAGCTTCCCTCTCATTTGCAAAATTCCAAATCATCAATGATTGGAAGACATTAGATGATACTCTGGCTTATAAGAGTCTAAATGTCCAAGGGATTAGTTTTGTTTGTAATAAATATAAATAATAACAAACACTTCAGATTCAAGATAAAATCTTCCATTGTGCTTTCTTTGCCTTAGATAGAATGTATGTAGATATTCTACTAGGTGGTGCTTTTATTTACCGATTCTCACCTTATGGATCAACTACTAAGAGTATCATGTTCACTATAGATAATGAAAGGCTTAGAATCCCTCACCTTATCTATGTAACTAAGAAATTTCCAAGCTTAATGACCCAAATACCTAAGTTTGTAATTCTTGATGACATCCAAGCTATAAGAGAGAAGATTAAAACTACTATCAATTCTGATAACCTTCAGTAGTTTTGGTCCAAATCTATGCCTGAGATGGACATTAAGCTCATCGAAAGAAAGCATATGAAGATTGAGAAAAATATCCCAATACCAGTGCATGATTACAATGATATATAACTATAGATCAAGGAATTAGAAATTAATGGTTTCATAGAAAAATCAACCTCTCCTTATTGTTTTTATGCTTTCATGGTAAATAAGCATTCAGAACAAAAAAGAGGAAAGAAAAGAATGGTCATCAACTATAGACCATTAAATGCCATTACTAAACCTTTTCCATATCCCATTCCAGATAAAAGCTATCTCTTAAAGAAAGTAGAAACATGCAAATACTTCTCCCAGTTTGATTGCAAGTTAGGCTTTTATTAGATTAGGGTCAAAGAAGCAGATAGAGAAAAGATAGCGTTCAGCAGCCCATTCAGCCATTATCAATGGACTGTTATGCCATTTGGATTAATGATTGCCCCAAAATTTTATTAAGACCACATGGATAAAATTTTTAAAGTCACTTTAAATTTTTTTGTGTATATATTGATGACATACTAATCTCCAGTAATTCTCTTACTGACAATTACTCCCATCTCACACAATTTTTTAAGTTGGCAGTTGCAGGAATAGTCTTATCCAATACAAAAATTCAGCTCTACAAGACTGAATGCAATTTTATTGGAATGGTCATCCAAGATTTGTAACTTCAAATCCAACCACACATAAAATAAAAGGTCATCAATTTTCTAGAAAATCTTGACAAACCAAAGCTTCAAGCATTTTCAGGATTATTAAATTATTTAAATAACTTTTATCCTAACTCTGGTGAAGACAGGTTTATACTTCAAGAAATTATCTAGAAAAGAAAAGCATTCCAATGGAAGGATGAAAATACCACCACTATTTGGAAAATCAAAACTAAAGTGGCATTACTTCCCAAACTTTATGTCCCAAAATTTTTTTAAAAAAAAGTTTATACTAATGCCTCTGATATTGCATGGGGAGGAGTACTTGTATGTATATATGAAAATAAATAATTTATTTGTGAATTCTATAGTGGAGTGTTCAGTATAGATGTTCTCAAGTGGATCTCTTTTGATAAAGAGATTTATGCTGTAAAGAAATGTTTAGAAAAGTTCATGATAAAACTTTTGCATATGCCACATTTTGTTGTAAAAATTGACTGTAATAGATTTTTGACCTTTAGAGAAAAGGATCATGGTCAGAAAGATGGTCAAGGTAAATATATTAGATGGTAGGATTTATTTAATCATTTTAACTTCTCTGTATAACATATTAAAGGTATTGATAATGCTATAGCAAACTGGCTCAGCAAAAATCTGCCTGCTACTCTAATGCATCAACCTCTTCCTAGTTTTAACTTAACCAAAATCTACAACCAAGGATTTGCTTCTATGAAAATTCTTGTCTAAGAACAAAACCTCAGATAAGGGTTGCATCCAAGATACACCCGAATTTCCTATGTATTAGGACAAGATTTGCAAATGTCTTCAGCAACATCTATTCAAGCAAATCATCATCAAAATACTAGTGTTATCACTATAGAAAGATTAAATAATGAATTTATATTCCACTAGTTTACTGAGTTACTAAATTTTTTTGTATGGACATGGCTGATAAGAATTAGGTCCTCTCATAATGAACACCTGTATAGGTGGATAGTAAGATATGGTCTGCATCAAAAGAAAACCATGACCAAGACATCGTGGTTCATACAATTATCTGAAGATAGCTAGAATGAGAATCTTACTTTTACATCACTTCTCATTGTCATGCATGTGAAGCTAGACCCCAGCACTGGCATCTTTCCAGTACATTCCAGCTAAGGTGTCTCTTTCAACCGATAAGTGAAGATGACCTGCTAACTAAAGTGAAAGCAATGTTGGATCCACCAAGCTAGACGTCCTCATCCAGCTTGCCCAATAGTATATCACTATAGATAACTTTTGTGTTGTAAAGCATGGTGGGACATGACACCACCTTGGCAAAGATTCCAAGTAGGACATCCCAATTACTATAAATAAGACTCTCCTCTATAGAGTGATCATCAAAAAATATCTTAAGCTTGAGAAATCTAGTAGCCTAGTAAGTTTTGTTTAAAGAGTATGCTCTTCTCTTGCCATTTTTGAAGGATCGTGAGAATCATAAATTTGAACAAATATTTGTATAAGAGTGTAATATTTATTTGAGTGATAATAGTGAAGCCATAGCTATTCGGCCCCTGCCTACTGTCATGGGTTTTCTTCTAACAACTATTATCTAAAGGAAGCATCTATTGATGTAAAAAGATTAGACATGACATCGCCTAGGCAAAGATTCTAGGCAGGACCTCCCAATTGCTATAAATAAGACTCTCCTCTATAGAGTGATCATCAAAAAACTTCTTAATCTTGAGAAATCTAGTAGCCTAGTAAGTTTTGTTCAAAGAGTATGCTCTTCTCTTGCCCATTTTGAAGGATCCTGAGAATCAAAAATTTAAACAAATATTTTTATAAGAGTGAAATATTTATTTGAGTGATAATAGTGAAGCTGTAGCCATTTGGCCCCTGCCTACTGTCACGGGTTTCTTCTAACAACTACTATCTAGAGGAAGTATCTGTTGACGTAAAAAGATTGGTATCAGAGCCTCTCCTATAAAAAGACCTATAAGATTTTTGATTTTGTATAAGACTATTAAGCTTCCTTGCTTTGAAGAATTCTTTTTGAAAGTCATTGCATTGAGTCCCTAGCCATTATTAATTATTATAGGCCCTTTTTACTCTATATCTTTGTTTCCCTACCCAAAATTTTCTCACTTATCGGAACCTTAATCTCTTATCAATGGAACTTGGTAAATCCAAAATGTCTTCCATAGTAGAAATTCTAAAGGAATCTGAATTATAAGGTATGTATGAACTTCCTCCCTTCATTCTAGAACAATTATCTAAATGACCTGACATTGAGACTATAAAAGAAAATCTTGAAAAAGAAAATAGCCTGTATAAACCTTTGGCTATTAAGGCTTCCCATGTTTATAAAATATCTAAGCTTTTAAAATCTAAGTATACTTATAAATCTACTTATTTGTCTTTTGTTAAACCGAGAATCAAATCAGTGGAACTCACTTTGAGTTATAAGCCCAAAAAGAATTTCCAAACAAATTTGTTGTCTTTATTACTTGAACCTAAGATCCACTATATCAGATGTCATGAAGATGTTATGCTTGTTTATTTTGGCCTTATTCATATACATATTACCCCATTGATTCCTAGTAATATCAAACTTGTTATATACCTAGCTTTGTGTGATAGACGCCAAGCCAATTTTAAACATGCTTGTCAGTTATCTAGTCTTGGTCATTTATATGATGAAGTTATTTATTTTGAGTTTTGTCCAAACCTCTCTATCACCATCTGCGATCAAGGATATAAAGAAGTAATGTTTGGGTCATTAGATTGTTGGGGTTTGTTTACCTCTCTATTTGGTTTAGAAATGTTTGGAGAATTTAAATATGCTTTTATAAACATATATGTTGTGTATAGTATGACAAATATGAATCATCCCAAGATCATAGAAAATCTTCCTTATGCCCACAGACTTAGTGGAACTGTTCAATTACAAAAATGTCATATACAGTCTATAGATACTCCTTCTGATTAGAAACTTGACTAGTTAAAAAATGTTTCTCCAAAAATGAAAGGTCAAGCTTTGGTGCATAAGAGTGATGGCAAGACCAGCAATATTCTTCCTAGATCCCTTTCTATTAATAACTCTTCTATTCTTTTTCCTTTTAGACCCTCTACCTCTTCTTCCAAGAGAGCTGTAAAAATAGGTCACATCTTGATAGAAGATGAAGAGAATTAACTAAAGACATGATCCAAAAGATCAGTTACCTTGTCCTTTGATGAATATTTCTAGAGAAGATAAGCTAAAATTATATACAGAAAATAAGGTCAGTTTGTATAAAGTTGGAAGGTGGCCTCCACATAAAGGAATGTATAAGCAGCCTAAAGGCCTTGTATAGTATTTTTCTGTAGCATTCCAAGGAGATGTTGAACCGTCAAATGAGTTCAAGCATAGGAATTATATTTCCAAATTTAATTCACATATTTCTAAAAATTTTGATGACCTTTGTAGAGATATTTTATATAATTTCAATAGTTTAGATAAACTAACTATTCTTGAAGACAATGCAAACCAAGTCTGTACAAATATGTAAAATCAGTTGTCTTCCATTGATACAAAATTGGCAGCATTTGATAAGAGCCTTAACTGGTTAGCCAAGCAAGATTAGAAAGTCGAAGCACAAGCTCAGCCTTAACATATGAGGTTAATTTTGGTTCTATTTTCAATCCTCATAAGAAACATCCCATCACTTATTTGATGCAAAGGACCCATGTCCATCTTCAACCATGGTACCTGAATATAGATGATTTGCTAAATCCATTAAATGAGATATCTGCCTGGTGTAACTCCATGTGAGTTATTACAGTTAATTCTCATTTAGATCTAGTAGGTACTATAGTCTTTGCTTCAAAATTCTTTTAGGAAATTATCACCCAATGGTGGGATTCAATTACTGAGAATGAACAACATGAGCATGTTCATCACTAGCCTGATCCTCTAACTACATTATACCATATACTAATTAATGAGTTTCCTCCTATAGTTGGTAACAAAGAATTGAAATCAAAGAAATAGCTTCTTAAGATGGAGCTCTATGATCTTAAATAGTTTGATGCTTTTGCTAAGCAATTCAGAGAATTGGCATATGAAAGTAAAAGCTTTCGATCTACTGAGATAAAATTAAAATTCTTGCTTGCTTTGCCTTATAATATCATTGATAAAGTCATAGCTTTTATAGATCTCAAAAATATAACCATTGAATAGCTATCTCTTTCTAATGTTATTAAATTTGCTAAGCAATAGGCCATGTAATTAGTCTCTAAGACTAAAACTATCTAAAAACTATCTCTGATTGCTCCTATTTTCCTAAAAACAACTCTTTTTGGCTTTAGGCCATTTGTTCAACCTCACAAATAGAAAAAGAAGTGTCACCCACATCTTTATTTCAAGCACCTCTCTTTTCCCCGTAAACATTCATATGCTCCTCTGCATCATTTTATTAATAAACACCATACTCCATGTCCTCAAGGCAAGCAACCTATTTTCTATATTTGCCACAAACTTGGCCATATTGCCCCATAATGCCATTTTAAGAACCCTACTGTTAAATTCATTTTCACCTCTAACGCAGTTGCATGGTGGGATATAGTCAATTTTGATGAAGATCTTTACCTCTAGGATGACATCTATGAATCAATTATAGATGATCTCCCCACTGAAGACTTTGAAGATGATGAAGATGCAGATGCTCTCAAATCATTAGTCAATGATTTAGAGCAACCTCTCACTAATATGTAATGGCCTTGGCATCATGACTACTCATAGCTTCCATATGAAGCATATGGCAACTGGTCTCATAACCACCAAGAAGTTACATAATGAGATATTTGACCAAGGACTAGAGGATATAACAGGAGACAAGAATATCCTAGAGGGAGATAGCCCTTTATGCCCAAGATACCATTGACTTTGCAAGGGCTCCAACATTTTCCTTTGTAATTTTAGAGTTCTTTCAAGCCCAGTGCCTCTTGGATGAATAATAAATTCACCAGTATAGAACCTCCAAGAGAAATACCAGCACCAACTATAGAGCCATAGTGGGATGTCTTATTACCCACACCAACAGAAGGAGAAAAGGATGAAGTAGAAAGATATTTCTACTCAGATCAAGATTAATATCAAGGTAAATGCAACAATCTTAGAGAAGAAGAAGAAGCAAAAGAAGAAGAAGATGAAGAATAAGAAGTTATCTATTCTAAGCAAGCTATTGTATAAGACCCTAGGAGACAAAAATTGGTATGTACTAGTATTCCTCCCTTAGAAATTCTACAACCAGTTTACCTGACCTATCTGATTAATGGAAATTTTGCCCAGTTTATAATTTTAGAAATAAATGGTAGACTTGTAGATGCTTAAATAGATACAGGAGCTTCCCTCTAATTTTCAAAATCCCAAATCATCAATTATTGGAAGATATTAGATGATAATCTGGCTTACAAGAGTTTAGATGTCCAAGGGAATAGTTTTGTTTATAATAAATACAAACACAAACCCTTTGAATTCAAGATAAAATCTTCCAATGTGATTTTTTAACCTTAGATAGAATGCATGTAGATATTCTACTAGGTGGTGCTTTTATTGACTGATACTCACCTTATAGATCAACTACTAAGATTATTATGTTCACTATAGATAATGAAAGTCTTAGAATCCCTCACCTTAAATATGCAATTGAGCAATTTCCAAGCTCAATGACCCAAATACCTAAGTTTGTAATTCCTACTAACATCCAAGCTATATGAGAGAATATTAGAACTACTATCTATTTTGATAACCCTCAGCAGTTCTAGTTTAAATCTATGCTTGAGATGGATATTACGCTCATCAAAGGAAAGCATATGAAGATTGGGAAAAAGATCCCAATACCAGCATAGGATTACAATGACATGGAACTATAGATCAAATAATTAGAAAGTAATGGTTTCATAGAAAAATTAACCTCTCCTTATTATTGTTATGCTTTCATGGTAAACAAGCATTCAGAATAGAAGAGAGGAAAGAAAAGAATGGTCATCAACTATAGACCATTAAATGCCAGTACTAAGCCTTTTTCATATCTCATTCAAGATAAAAGCTATCTCCTTCCAGATAAAAGATATCTCCTAGAGAAATTAGTAACATGCAAATGCTTCTCCCAATTTGATTGCAAGTCAAGCTTTTATCAGATCAGGGTCAAAGAAGTAGATAGAGAAAAGATAGGGTTCAACTACCCATTCAACCACTATCAATAGACTATTATGCCATTTGGCTTAATGAATGCCCCAAAATTTTATCAAGCCCACATGAATAACATTTTTCAAGGCACTTCAAATTTTTTGTGTGTATATATTGATGACATACTAATCTTCAGTAATTCTCTTACTGACCATTACTCCCATCTCACATAATTTTTTAAGTTGGCAGAAGTTGCAAGAATAGTCTTATCAAATACAAAAATCCAACTCTACAAGATTGAATGCAATTTTCTTAGAATGGTCATCCAATATTTGAAACTACAAATCTAGCCACATATAAAATAAAAGGTCTTCAGCTTTCTAAAAAATCTTGACAAACCAAAGCTTCAAGCATTTTTGAGATTATTGAATTATTTAAATAGCTTTTATCCTAACTTTGGTGAAGATAGGTTTATACTTCAAGAACTTCTCTAGAAAAGGAAAGCATTCCAATGGAAGGATGAACATACCACCACTATCCAAAAAATCAAAACTAAAGTGGCATTACTTCTAGAACTTCATGTCCCAAAATTTAAAAAAAAAAAATTGGTTTATACTGATGCCTCCAATATTACATGGGGAGGAGTACTTGTATGTATATATTAAAATAAAGAATTGGTTTTTGAATTATCTAGTGGAGTGTTTAGTACAGATGTTCTCAAGTGAATCTCTTCTGATAAAGAGATTTACGTTGTAAATAAATATCTAGAGAAGTTCATGCTAAAACATTTGCATCTGCCACAATTTATTGTAAAACCTGACTGTACTAGATTTTTGACCTTTAGAGAAAAGGATCATGGTCAAAAAGATGGTCGTGGTAAATATATTAGATGGAAGGATTTCTTTAATCATTTTAACTTCTTTGTAGAACATATTAAAGGTACTGATAATGTTACAGTAGACTGGCTCAGTAGAAATCTGCCTGCTACTGTAATGCATCAACCTCTTCTTGGTTTTAACTTAACTAGAATCTACAACAAAGGATTTGCTTCTATGAAAATTCTTGTCTAGAGTTTGGATAAAATATATTTAAATAATTTAATAATCCCAAAAAAACTTGAAGCTTTGGTTTGTCAAACTTTTCTAGAAAACTGATGACCTTTTATTTTATGTGTGGCTAGATTTGTAGTTTCAAAGCTTAGATGACCATTCCAAGAAAATTGCATTTAGTCTTGTAGAGCTGATTTTTTGTATCTGATAAGACTATTCCTATGACTTTTTACAACTTAAAAATAGTGTGAGATGGGAGTAATGGTCAGTAAGAGAATTATTGAAGATTAGAATGTCATCAATACATACACACGAAAAAATTGAAGTGCCTTGAAAAATGTTATCTATGTGGGCTTGATAAAATGTTGGGGCATTCATTAAGCCAAATGGCATAATAGTCCATTGATAGTGGCTAAATGGGTAGCTGAACACTATCTTTTCTCTATTTGCTTCTTTGACCCTGATCTGATAAAAGCTTGACTTGCAATCAAATTGGGAGAATTATTTTCATTGTTACTTTCTTTAGGAGATAGCTTTTATCTAGAATGGGATATGGAAAAGGTTTAGTAATGGAATTTAATGTTCTATAGTTGATGACCATTCTTTTCTTTCCTCTTTTCTATTTTGAATGCTTGTTTACCATGAAATCATAACAACAATAAAGAGAGGTTGATTTTTCTATGAAACCATTACTTTATAATTCCTTGATCAGTAGTTCCATATCATTATAATATTGCATTGGTATTGGGATCTTTTTCTCAATATTCATATGCTTTTCTTCAATGAGCTTAATGTCCATCTTAGTCATAGATTTGGACCAGATCTACTGAGGGTTATCATAACAGATAGTAGTTCTAATCTTCTCTCCTATAGCTTGGATGTTAGTAGGAATTACAAACTCAGGTATTTAGGTCATTGATCTTGGAAATTGTTCCGGTTGCATAGATAAGGCGAGGGATTCTAAGCCTTTCATTATCTATAGTGAACATAATACTATTATTAGTTGATCCATAAGGTGAGTATTGGTCAATAAAAGCACCACCTAGTAGAATGTCTACAGGCATTCTATCTAAGGTAAAGAAATCACACTAGAAGATTTTATCTTGAATCCAAAGGGTTTGTTGGTGTTTATATTTATTACAAACAAAACTATTCCCTTGAACATCTAGACTCTTGTAAGCTATAGTATCATCTAATGTCTTCCAATCATTGATGATTTGGGATTTTGCAAATGAGAGGGAAGTTCGTGTATCTATTTGAGCATCTACAAGTCTGCCATTTATTTCTAAAGTTATAAACTAGACAAACTTTCCATTAATTAGCTAGGTCAAGTAAGCTGCCTCTAGAATTTTTAAGGGAAGAATACTAGTACATACCAATTTTTATCTTTCGAGGTCTTGTACAGTAGCTTGATCAAAATAGATAACTTCTTCTTCTTCTTCTTCTCTAAGATTGATGCATTCACCTTGATAGTAATCTTGGTCTGAGTAGAAAGAGCTTTCTACTTCTTCATCCTTTTCTCCTTATATTGGTGTGGGTAATAAGACATCCCACTATGGCTCTATTGTTGGTGTTGGTATTTCTCTTAGAGGTTCTATACTAGTGAATTTATTCTTCATCCAAGAGGCACTACACTTGAAAAAGCTATGAAATTATAATGGAGGATACTAGGGCCTTTTTAAAGTTAGTGGTATCTTGGGCATAGAGGGATGTCTCCCTCTAGTAGATTCTTGTCTCCTATTATGTCCTCTAGTCCTTAGTTGAATATCTCATTTTGGAACTTCTTAGTGGTGATGAGACCAGTTTTTGTATGCTTCATATGGAAGCTATGAGTAGTCATGATTCCAAGGCCATTGCATATTAAGTGAGAGGTTGCTATCATTTGCTAATGATTTGAGAGAATCTTTATCTTCATCATCTTTTAAGTCTTTAGCAAGGAGATCATCTAGAATTGGTTCTTAGATGTCATCCTGGAAGTAAAGATCTTCACCAAAATTGACTATATCGCACCATGCAGCTGCATTAGAGGTGAAAATGGCTTTAACAATAGGGTTTTTACAATGGCATTATGGGGGAATATGGCCAGGTTTGTAGCAAATATAGCAAATAGGTTGTTTGCCTTGAGGACATGGAGTACAATGTTTCTTAAGAAAATACTGTGGAGGAGCATATGAATGTTTGTAGAGAAAGGAGTGGCGCTTGAAAGAAAGATGTGGCTGACACTTCTTTTTCTGTTTGTGAGGTTGAACAAATGTCCTACAACTAAAAAGGGCTATTTCTGGGAAAATAGGATAAATTTGAGATATTTGGTGCTTTGTAAGCTTTTAGATAGTTTTAGTCTTAGAGACTAATTGCATGCCCTGTTGCTAAGCAAAGTCAATAACATCAGAAAGAGATAGATCTTCAATGGTTATATTTTTGAGATCTATATAAGCTATGACTTTATTGATGAGATAATAAGGCAAAGTATGTAAGAATTTTAATTTTATCTCAGTAGATCCAAAGCTTTTACTTTCATATGCCGATTCTCTGAATTGATTGGCAAAAGCATCAAACTATTTAAGATCATAGAGCTCCATCTTAAGAAGCCATTTCTTTGATTCCAATTCTTTGTTACCAACTGGATGAGCAAATTCATTAATTATTAAATGGTATAATGCAACTAGAGGACCAGGCTAGTGATGAACATGCTCATGTTGTTCATTCTCAGTCATTGAATCCCACCATTGGGTGATAATTCCCCAAAAGAATTTTGAAGAAAGGACTATATTACCTACTAGATCCAAATGAGAATTAACTATAATAACTCGCATGGAGTTACGCTAAGTAGATATCTCATTTAATGGATTTAGCAGAACATCTATATTCAGGTACCATGGTTGAAGTTGGACATGGGTCATTTGCATCAAAAAAGTGTTGGGATGTTTCTTATGAGGCTTGAAACAAGAACCAAAATTAGCCTCATATGTTAAGGCCAGATCTTGTGCTTTGACTTCTTGATCTTGCTTGGCTAACCAGTCAAGACTCTCATTAAGTGCTACCAATTTTGTATCAATGGAAGACAACTAATTTTGCATATTTGTATAGACTTGGTTTGTATTGTCTTCAAGAATAGTTAGTTTATCTAAACTATTGTGAATGTATAAAACATCTTTATAAAGGTCATCAAAAATTTTAGAGATGTGAATTAAATATAGAAATATAATTCTTATGATTGAACTCATTTGACAGTTCAACATCTCCTTGGAATGATATAGAAGAATACTTTACAAGGCCTTCAGGCTGCTTATACTTTCCTTTATGTGGAGGCCACCTTCCACCTTTATATAGATTGACCTTATTTTCTATATAGAATTCTAGCTTATCTTCTCTAGGAAGATTCATCAAAGTACAAGGTAACTAATCTTTTGGATCAGGTCCTTGGTTAATCTCTTCATCTTCTATCAAGATGTGACCTATTTTTACATTTTTCCTGGAAGAAGAGGTAGCGGGTCTGGAAGGAGAAATAATAGAAGAGTTATTAACAGAAAGGGATCTAGGAAGAATATTGATGGTCTCACCATCACTCTTATGCACTGAAGCTTGACCTTTCATTTTTGGAGAATCTTTTTATAACCAGTCAAGTTTCCAATCAGAAGGAATATCTACAAACTCTATATAACCTTTTTGCAATTGAACAGATCCACTAAGTCTACAGGCATAAGGAAGATTTTCTAAGATCTTGGGATGATTCATACTTGTCATACTATACACAACAAATATGTTTATAAAAGCATATTTAAATTCTCTAAACATTTATAAACCAAATAGAGAGGTAAACAAACCCCAACAATCTAATGACCCAAACTTTACTTCTTTACATCCTTGATTGTAGATAGTGACAGAGAGGTTTGGACAAAACTAAAAACAAATAACTTCATCATTTAAATGACCAAGACTAGATGACTGACAAGCATGTTTAAAACTGACTTGGCGTCTATCACACAAAGCTAGGTATATAACAAGTTTGATATTACCAAGAATCAGTGGGGTAATATGTATACAAATAAGGCCAAAATGAACAAACTTAACATCTTCATGAGATTTGATATAGTTGATCTTAGGTTTAGGTAACAAAGACAACAAATTTGTTTGGAAATTCTTTTTGGGCTTGTAACTCAAAGTGAGTTCCATTGATTTGATTCTTGGTTTAACAAAAGACAAATAAGTATATTTATAAGAAAACTTAGATTTTAAAAGCTCAAATATTTTATAGACATGGGAAGCCTTAATAGTTGGAGGTTTATAGAAGCTATTTTCTTTTTCAAGATTTTCTTCTGTAGTCTCAATGTCAGGACATTTAGCTAATTGTTCTGGAATGAAGGGAGGAAGCTCATACATACCTTCTAATTCATATTCATTTAGAATTTCTAATGTGGAAGACATTTGGGATTTACCAAATTCCATTGATAAGAGATTAAGGTTCTGATAAGCAAGAAAATTCTAGGCAGGGAAACAAAGATGTAGAGTAAAAAGGACCTATGACAATTAATTATGGCCAGGGACTCAATGCAATGACTTTCCCAAACAAAATTTCAAAGCAAGGAATATTAAAAGTCTTATACAGAATCAAAAATCTTACAAATCTTTTTATATCATAGGCTATGATACCAATCTTTTTACATCAACAGACGCTTCCTCCATATAGTAGTTGTTAGAAGAAAACCCATGACTGTGGCCTGGGGTTGAATGGCTACGACTTCACTATTATTACTCAAATAAATATTACACTCTTATACAAATATTTTTTCAAATTTATAATTCTCAAGATCCTTCAAAAAGGGCAAGAGAAGAGCATACTCTTTAAACAAAACTTACTAGGCTACTAGATTTCTCAAGCTTAAGAAATTTTTCAATGATCACTCTATAGAGGAGAGTCTTATTTGTAGGAATTGGGAGGTACTTCCTAAAATCTTTGCCAAGGTGGTGTCATGTCCCATCATGCTTTACAACATAAAATTTATCTATAGTGATATACTGTTGGACGAGCTGGATGAGGACATCTAGATTGGTGGGTCTAACATTGCTTCCACTTTAGTTAGGAGGTCATCTTCACTTATCAGCTGAAAGAGATACCTTAGCTGGAATGTACTAGAAAGATGCTAGTGCTGGGGTCCAGCTTCAAATGCATGACAATAAGGAGTGATGTAGAGCTAAGATTCCCATTCTAGCTATCTTCAAATAATTGTATGAACCATGGTGTCTTGGTCATGGTTTTCTTCTTCATGGATATAATGCAGACCGTATCTTGCTATCCACCTATATAGGTGTTCATTATGCGAGGACCTGATTCTTAACAGCCATGTCTGTAAAGGACATTTTAGTAAATCATTAAATTGGTGGAATAGAAATTCACTACTTAATCTTTTTATAGTGATAACATGAGTATTTTGATGATGATTTACTTGAATAGATGCTACTGAAGACATCTATAAATCTGGTCTTACTGCACAGAAAATCTGGGTGTATCTTGGATGCAACCCTTCTCTGAAGATTTATTCTTGGACAAGAATGTTCATAGAAGCAAATCCTTGGTTTTAGATTCTTGTTAAGTTAAAATTAGGAAGAGGTTGATGCATTAGAGTAGCAGGTGAATTTCTACTGAGCCAATTTACTGTAACATTATCAGTACCTTTAATATGTTCTACAGAGAATTTAAACTAATTAAATAAAGCCTACCATCTAATATATTTACCACGACCATATTTTTGACCACGATATTTTTATCTAAAGGTCAAAAATCTAGTACAGTCAATTTTTACAACAAAATGTGGTAGATGCAAAAGTTTTAGCATGAACTTCTCTAAACATTTATTTACAATGTAAGCATCTTTATTAGAAGAGATGCACTTGAGAACATCTGTACTAAACACTCCACTAGATAATTCACAAACAAATTCTTTATTTTCATATATACATACAAGTACTCCTCCCCATGCAATACCAGAGGCATCAGTATAAACTAGTTTTTTTTTTGGGACATGAAGTTCTGGGAGTAATGCCACTTTAGTTTTGATTTTATGGATAGTGGTGGTATGTTCATCCTTCCATTGGAATAATTTCCTTTTCTAGAGAATTTCTTGAAGTATAAACTTGTCTTCACTAGAGTTAGGATAAAAGCTATTTAAATAGTTCAATAATCCCAAAAATGCTTGAAGCTTTGGTTTGTCGATCTTTTTTGTAAAACTGATGACCTTTTCTTTTATGTGTAGTTGGATTTGCAGTTTTGAATGTTGGATAACCATTCCAAGAAAATTACATTTAATCTTGTAGAGCTGAATTTTTGTATTTGATAAGACTATTCTTGCAACTTTTGCCAACTTAAAAAATTGTGTGAGATGGGAGTAATGGTTAGTAAGAGAATTACTAAATATTAGTATGTCATCAATATATACACACAAAAAATTTGAAGTGCCTTGAAAATTTTTATCCATGTGGGCTTAATAAAATTTTGGGGCATTCATTAAGCCAAATGGCATAACAGTCCATTGATAGTGGCCGAGTGGGTAGCTGAACACTATCTTTTCTCTGTCTACTTCTTTGACTCTGATATAATAAAACCTTGACTTGAAATAAAATTGGGAGAAGTATTTGCATGTTGCTACATTCTCTAGGAATATATTTTATCTGGAATGGGATATGGAAAAGGTTTAGTAATGACATTTAATGGTCTGTAGTTGATGATGATTCTTTTCTTTCCTCTTTTCTATTTTGAATGTTTGTTTACCATAAAAGCATAACAATAATAAGGAGAGGTCAATTTTTCTATGAAACCATTACTTTCTAATTCCTTGATCTATAGTTCCATATCATTGTAATCCTATGCTGGTATTGGGATATTTTTCTCAATCTTCATATGATTTCCTTCGATGAGATTAATATCCATCTCAGGCATAGATTTGGACAAGAATTATTGAGGGTTATCGTAATAGATGGTAGTTCTAATCTTCTCTCATATAGCTTGGATGTTAGTAGGAATTACAAACTCATTTATTTGGGTCATTGAGCTTGGAAATTTCTTAGTTGAATACATAAGGCGAGGGATTCTAAGCCTTTCATTATCTATAGTGAACATGATACTCTTAGTAGTTGATCCATAAGGTGAGTATTAGTCAATAAAATCACCACCTAGTAAAATATCTACAGGCATTCTATCTAAGGTAAAGAAATCATACTAAAAGATTTTATCTTGAATCTAAAGGGTTTGTTGGTGTTTATATTTATTATAAACAAAACTATTCCCTTGGACATCTAGACTCTTGTAAGCCAGAGTATCATCTAATATCTTCTAGTCATTGATGATTTGGGATTTTTCAAATGAGAGGGAAGCTCCTATATCTATTTGAGCATCTACAAGTCTACCATTTATTTCTAAAGTTATAAACTGGGCAAAATTTCTATTAATTAGCTAGGTCAGGTAAGCTAGTTGTGGAATTTCTAAGGGAGGAATACTAGTACATACCAGTTTTTATCTCCCACAATCTTGTACATTAGCTTGCTTAGAATAGATAACTTCTTCTTCTTTTGCTTATTCTTCTTCTCTAAGATTGATTCATTCACCTTGACAGTAATCTTGGTATGAGTAGAAAGAGCTTTCTACTTCATCCTTTTCTCCTTCTATTGGTGTGGGTAATAAGACATCCCACTATGGCTCTATTGTTGGTACTAGTATTTCTCTTAGAGGTTCTATACTAGTGAATTTATTATTCATCCAAGAGGCACTGGGCTTGAAAGAGCTCTAAAATTGCAAAGGAAGATGCTAGGGCCTTTTCAAAGTTGGTGGTATCTTGGGCATAGAGGGTTGTCTCCTTCTAGTAGATTCTTGTCTCCTATTATGTCTTCTGGTCCTTGGTCGAATATCTCATTCTAGAACTTCTTGGTGGTGATGAGACCAGTTGTTGTATGCTTCATATGCAAGTTGTGAGTAGTCATGATGCCAGGACCATTGCATATTAGTGAGAGGTTACTCTAAATCATCAAATAATGATTCAAGAGCATCTACATCTTCATCATCTTCGAAGTCTTCAGTGGGGAGATCATCTAGAATTGCTTTATAGATGTCATCTTGGAGGTAAAGATATTCATCAAAATCAACTATATCCCATGATGCAACTGCATTGGAGGTGAAAATGGATTTAATATTAGGGTTCTTACAATGGCATTATGGGGCAATATGGCCAAGTTTGCAATAAATATAACAAATAGGTTACTTGCCTTGAGGACATGGAGTACAATGTTTCCTAAGAAAATGTTGCAGAGGAGCATTTGAATGTTTGCAGGGAAAAGAGCGGCACTTGAAAGAAAGATGTGGGTGACACTTCTTTTGTTGTTTGTGAGGTTGTACAAATGGCCTATAGCCAAAAGGGGCTATTTCTAGGAAAATAGGAGTAATTTGAGATGCTTGGTGCTTCGTAAGATTTTGGATAGTTTTAGTCTCAGAGATTAATTACATGGCCTATTGCTTAGCAAAGTCAATAACCTCAGAAAGAGATAGATCTTTAATGGTTAGATTTTTGAGATGTATATAAGTTATGAATTTATTGATGAGATTATAAGGCAAAGCATGAAAGAATTTTAATTTGATCTCAGTAAATCCAAAGCTTTTACTTTCATATGCCAATTCTTTGAATTTCTTGGCAAAAGTATCAAACTATTTAAGATCACAAAGATCCATCTTAAGAAGCCATTTCTTTGATTCCAATTCTTTGTTACCAATTGGAGGAGCAAATTCATTGATTAGTAAATGGTATAATGTAACTAGAGGATCAGGCTGGTGATGAACACGCTCATGTTGTTCATTCTCGGTCATTGAATCCCACCATTGGGTGAAAATTCCCAAAAATAATATTGAATCAAATACTTTAGTACCTACTGGATCTAAATGAGAATTAATGGTAATAAATTGCATGGAGTTACACTAGGCAGATATCTCATTTAATAGATTTAGAAGATCATCTATATTCAGGTACCATGGTTGAAGTTGGGCATGGGTTCTTTACATCAAAGAAGTGCTGGGATGTTTCTTATGAGGCTTGAAATTAGAACCAAAATTAACCTCATATGTTAAGGCTAGATCTTGTGCTTTGACTTCCTGATCTTGCTTGGCTAACTAGTCAAGACTCTCATCAAGTGCTGCTAATTTTGTATCAATGAAAGACAATTTATTTTGCATATTTGTACAGACTTGGTTCATATTGTCTTCAAGAATAGTTAGTTTATCTAAACTATTGTGAATGTATAAAACATCTTTACAAAGGTCATCAAAATTTTTAGAGAGATGTGAATTAAATCTGGAAATATAATTCTTCTGCTTGAACTCATTTGATGGTTCAACATCTCCTTGGAATTTTGCAAAAAAATATTGTACAAGGCCTTTAGGATACTTATACATTCCTTTACGTGGAGGCAACCTTCCACCTTTATACAGACTTACCTTATTTTCTTTATAGAATTCTAGCTTATCTTCTCTAGGAGGATTCATCAATGTACAAGGTAACTAATATTTTGGATCAGGTCCTTGGTTAATCTCTTCATCTTCTATCAAGATGTGACCTATTTTAATAGCTCTCCTAGAAGAAGAGGTAGAGGGTATGGAAGGAGAAAGAATAGAAGAGTTATTAACAAAAAAAGGAATCTAGGAAGAATATTGATGGTTTTGCCATCACTCTTATGCACCGAAGCTTGACTTTTTATTTTTGTTGAAACATTTTTTAACCAGTCAAGTTTCCAATTAAAAGGAATATCTACAGACTATATATGACCTTTTTGCAATTGAACAATTCCACTAAGTCCATGGGCATAAGGAATATTTTCTAAGATCTTGGGATGATTCGTATTTGTCATACTATACACAACATATATGTTTATAGAAGCATATTTAAATTCTCCAAACATTTCTAAACCAAATAAAGAGGGAAAAAAAACCCAACAATATAATGAACCAAAATTTAATTATTTACATCCTCAATCATGGAGGTGACAAAGAGGTTTGGGCAAGACTCAAAACAAATAACTTCATCATTTAAACGACCAAGACTAGATAACTGACATGCATGTTTAAAACTGACTTGGAGTCTATCACACAAAGCTAGGTATATAATAGGTTTGATATTACCAAGAATAAATGGGGTAATATGTATACGGATAAGGTCAAAATGAATAAAATTAACATCTTCATGAGATCTGATATAGTTGGTCTCAGGTTCAAGTAACAAAGAGGACAAATTTATTTAGAAATTCTTTTTGGGCTTATAACTCAAAGTGAGTTCCACTAATTTGATTCTTGGTTTAAAAAAAGAAAAATAAGTATATTTATAAGAAAACTTAGATTTATAAAGATCATATGTTTTATAGACACGGGAAGCCTTCATAGCTGGAGGTTTATACAAGCTATTTTCTTTTTCAAGATTTTCTTCTATAGTCTCAATGTTAGGACATTCAGATAATTGTTCTAAAATGAAGGGAGGAAGTTCATACATACCTTATAATTTAGATTCATTTATAATTTCTACTATGGAAGACATTTGGGATTTACCAAATTCCATTGATAAGAGATTAAGGTTCCAATAAGCGAGAAAATTCTGGGTAGGGAAATAAAGATGCAGAGTTAAAAGGGCCTATGACAATTAATTATGGCTAGGGACTCAATGCAATGACTTTCCCAAAGAATTATTCAAAGTAAGGAATCTTAAAAGTCTTATACAAAATCAGAAATATTATGGATCTTTTTATAGTAGAGGCTCTGATACCAATCTTTTTATGAGGGATACAAGCCTCTAGATAAGGCTAGGTGATTCAAATGGACTTTTTGGTTATTTTATCCAAAATACCAAGGTATATTTATTCTCATATGAGTTTTTTAGTTTGTTTTGAGAATATTTCATGTTTGAATAATGGATTGAACATCCATTGGTGATCATGGAGTTGGCTTGTCAGAGAAAATTTGAAGGCAACTATTAAGTTTCATCATGTTTGGAGATGTTTTGAAGGTGACCAAGGGGTGCCTAAGTTCAAGTGACTTAGGGGGAGTTCATCTCAATGTTTTTAAAGTGTCATCACTCCCATTTTCTTGATATTGTTCATTACTTCTTCATATAGCAGTGCATGGTCAAGGAAGAGTTTTGTCAATGAGAATTTTTGATATAATCATGATAAGAAAATGTGCATAGTGATAAGGAGATTTTATATCATCTCTCAAAAGAGGTCCCTTATTGATTTTGGCTTTGAAAACATTTACAAGTCCTCATGATCAGTAGGTGATCCCACATTGTCATTGTGTCAAAGGGGGAGAAAGTGGTTATATAAGGAGAAAGATTATGTGCATAGCTTTGTGTTGGTGTTTACAAGTATTAACATCAATGACAAAGGGGGATATTGTTGATGTACTATAAATTATGTCTCTAGTGTGGGAAATAGTGTTCATGAGGTGTTAAATTATGCTATTAGGTTAATGAAAAAGTGTGCCTTAGTGATCATGCATATACCTTATAGTGTTTTCTTGGTTAGGCAAGATGATGGATGTTGATGATGTGTTGACCATGTTTGAGAGATCATATTAGGTGTAAGGAGTTTTTGGTTTATTTGTGTAATTGAAAGGAATACATTTGATTAGTCTTGTAAAGGTCTAGGTTATCGTGGTCATTTTGGTAGAGTTTTTTGAGTAAGTAGATTGATGACATCAACATTCACACATGTGAAGGTGTCAGAAGAAAGTGGTCACATTGGTTTATTCCATTTTAAGCCTAGAACATGTGGTTTTTTATACTTGAAATGATGTCTATAAAAAGTTATGATAGTGAAAAATTTCTCTCGCATGCTGATTTCATCATTTTCCATAGTCAAACTTGCATTTTTTAGTGACTGTTGGAATTCAAATATTTGATTTTACAAAATAAATCTAGTATGTAATTTTTTGCCTATGAATTTTATGATGGAGTAAAATGAAAATTGTTATATAAGTTTAATTTCAATCCATGAAAATTGATTTGGAAGTTTTAATGGTCGTACAATTGCACTTATTATGGTTCAAAGTTGATTAAGGGTTTGAATTTATTATGTAAGTGACCTAAGAAGGGTGTTTGAGTTTTTATTGATGGCATTTTTATGTTTTATAGTGAATTATCTATTGTATAATGTTTTATACTCCCTAAAGATTATCTATATGGATTTTGGAGGTTTGACCAATCCATATTCAATATGAACAATTGTTTGGAAGTTGTCTATTTGTTCATGATGTTTTCATGTACAAGGTAAATGATTGATATGTTTTCCATATTCATAGGTGTGTAGTGATAAATTTAATCACTTGATTATGTCTTAGGGGTCATGTGACATGGAGATATATTCTTTGAAGTGGTCTTGCATTTCTATTTTTGCTTGGTAAAGTGTTAAAAGGTTGAATAGGTCTCCATGGACCTAAAAGGGCTACTTAGGCCTAACTGAAAGGTGTTACTACATAAGGGTGATATATCAAAGCTATGGTTAACATATGAAGGTTGTGTTGACCTTTTTTCTAAGTCCGATAGAATCCTTAAGGGTTAAGTAATGTATTGTGGCTGACCAAGAAGGTGGTGATCATGTAGACTCTATAAAGAACAAAATCAAAGATGAAGGTTTCTAGAGTGAATGTGTGAATACATAAAATAGAAGTGTGAGTAATCTTGGTGGATGGATTGAAGAGAAGAGTAGTGTGATGGATATGTGTGTGACCTAGTGGTCATGTTTTTGATGTTTTAATAGTGTTTTCTAGGGTTGATGATTGAGGATGAGTGAAAATGTGTAGAGTGATCCAAAAGGTTATTTTGGATGAATTTCTTATGTGTGAAGGCTTGAGAAAGTGTAAAGGGTTGAAGAGATATATTATTCACTATTTTTCCATTAGATTGGAAGGCAATCAGAGTTTTGGAGGTGTTGATATCAGAAGGTGTTGTGTGGGTGCTCAACATCTAGGGCAAGTGGGTGCTTGTCCATGCTTAGGGGTTTGTTCTCATTTTGAAGTGGGTACTTCAATAAAGTCTCTCATTTTTTTTTATCTCTTATGAGACTATAATCCATGTTTTTGTAGGCTTGAGAGTGGGTTTTATCCCCCATGAGGGTTTCCCACATAATTCATGTGTTAGGTGCTTTGATCTTTCATGTTTTTATTTGTCAATAGTAATGAATGGTTTATATGCTTCATGAATGATTATGTTTAATGGTTAATATTTTTAAGGATTAGAATTGAAGTTTATTTTATTTCATCACGGATTCACCCCTCAGTGATTTCACCTCTAATAGTTTATAGCAGATCCAAGACTTTAAAATAAACATAAATTAAAATATTTTAATTAAGAGTGGGTATTTTTTATTTTTAAGGAATCTCAAATATAATACTAACCTTAAAAAATAATTTATTGAGCATGAACAATTATAAAATGTTATAACAAACTACTTTTGTCTAGTTGTTATAGTCTGGACTATGTATGCAAACCTGATAACACAAATAAAGTAAATTATTAGAATATAATGACTCTTAATATTTATTTTTGGATTTTTTAATAAGTATATGAATTATTATTACTCTTATAAGTATATTTTAAACTTAAATGATCATGAATTTACAAGAAAATGTCCTCTATTTCTAGGTTGTAACCATGTAGTCTATATTATTAGACCTCTATAATTTAGGAGTGCTTAATGATAACATAAAACAATGTAAATGAGCATTAAATAACATGTAATTAAATTTTTAACATGTTTATGAATTTAATACAAAAATCACAAGAATCCTTCTTCTATTCATAAATTCTTAAGAACTTACATATAGACCTTGAAGATTATGATAGACTACACACCAACCTCCACTTAGACCTAGATACTTGAAACTCCCTTATCTACTCATCCTTAACCTTTTATTAGGATCATTAATTTATATTATAAATCCTTATCACCTTATAAATAAATTTCTAAACTTGTTTTATTCTAGATACACACACCATAAACTTATTAACAACTTAATAACTCATTCAAACATGCCTTAGTCTTCCACCTACATTGGACACCTTATCAATGGGGTTTATGATAAATTTAATTTTATTATAATGTTAAGATAAAATTTAAAAATATTTATAGACTTTAATAACCCTTTACAAAAGGATCAGTCCATTTACAACATGACAAATCACTCAAAAATCTTACAATAATTCAAATGTTTGAATTACTAGTTTTGGTGGGACACTAAGAATAGATATTTTGTGAACTATACAAAAGGAGATGAATAATGAAAAGAATTTAAACACCTAAAAAAAATTTTATAATCATACATAATACCTAATTAACCAAAAATTGACTTACCAAATCAAATTTACATTATCTTTGATGATGCTTCTGCATCTTACTCCCCAAGTGGGAAAATTTTAACTCCAGCTTAAATAAATCTTTGATTTATTTTTCCTTTAATTATATGTGTATTTTAATTTCACATTTATTATTTCCTTTTGTGAACTCTTATATTTCTCTTTATTCTTATATTATATATTGCATTTTTATTCCTTCATCTTTATAGCTTTATCCTCCAAGATGAGGATGTCTTCTCTTGCAACTCGTATATTCTTTACTTGAGATATTTCAAGAGCTTATTTATTTATGATTTGCATCTCCTAGATTAATAATAATATAAATACACAACTTTAAAAATAATTATATATAAAATATGGAGACCTTTGGATCTCATCAAGTGTCTCTTGCAACCACACTTGTCCTTCCAATTTGAAATTCGATTTAAAAACTATTTTATCTTTTTTTTCTTCTTCACTTTCTATTCTTCCAATCACTAGCTCAAGTGTATATTCATCATACTCCACTACTTATTCAATTCATTCTATAATTATTAAATTTTATCTTATAACTACTTTACACTCACATAGACAAACAAGTCATTATATTTGAAATCTTATGTCATTTTTATGGCCACTTTTAACATCAAATACTCCTTTTTTTAAAACCTTCAATGAGGTTTATCATATAGTCTTCATATTATATATCCATAAAATTCTCAACTATGACTTCTTTATCCTTTGGCCTTGATGCTGACCTAAAATTTGATACCTTTCATTTTTGTTTCTCTTGAAGTTTATCTTCACTACAATGCTCTTAAACTATTATAACTCTTGATTTCAGTCCTTTCTTCTCTTAAACTCTTGGCTACCCACACTTGTCATTGAATATTATTGTATGGTTATATGTATGGTTTTTTATTGTTATTTATCCTACATATGCTCATGATTTACTTTTTTCTCTTTGCATATATAATTGTTCATTTATTTTCTATTTGACTACCTGATTTACAATCTGCTTACATTGTTCTTGAGAACTTTATTCATATCATTCATTTGTCTTGATCATATAAATAACATATTTCACCTTAAATTATGTCGTATTCATATCATACACATGATATTTGCCTTGTTATATATCAAATTCATCTCTTTTGATAGTATTTTCATCCTCTTGGTTGAGGATCACACTTTTCTTCTACTCTTTATACTTTACATCTACAACCAGCTATCTATGACTCATTATCAACTTGTCTTCCTTATTATTTTAAAAAAATTAGCCCTATTTTCATCAAATTTCATACCTTAAATAACACATTAAAATATATTGTTAGAATAAAAAATCTAAGGCCTAATTACCACTCCAAGTTCCTCTTTGGGTTGTCATTCTATCACCCTTATCACCCTTGTCCAATTTCTAATTCTTTATGACCTCTTTATCCTTTTCAAAATTTACTTAATTTTCCACTTGACCATATTATTAATTTTTATGAATAACCATTATTTTTATTCATTTGATTCTTCCAAATATTATATTAAACATGTTAGGACCTGCTTCATTCTATCTATCTCTTCTTGAATGTTTACTTATTTTCTTGTCTCACTCTTTTTTTTGCATATGGTTCTTTCCTCTTTTTAGTCCTTCCATTTATTTTTTAACATCTTATTATTGTGTATCACAATATTTATACACTTGGTATTTTGACACATCTAATTATGTTTCACCCTATATTTTACCTCCACATTTATTTTAGTTTAGAATACTTATTTTTGATCTTCACTTTTCTCCTCTTCTCACTTTTTAAAGCACAAATGGGCTATAAGTATACCAAACCTTCTATTTTTCAACTTATCTACAAATTGAACTTATAAAATATAATTGTATCTATCATCTATCACACAATCTACCCCAAGATATTTTTCTAAGATTTGATACCCTCTGATATAAGTAGGCTCTTCTAGCTCTACCCAACTAGGTCTTATAGGTCCCCTTTAGGCTTTGTAGTCTTTTTGAATGGCTTTGATCAACTCAACACAAATTATTATGTCTTATTGAGACTATTGAGAGACTTTTTATACTCTTATTAAAGCCTTCCACTTCAATATAACTACCATTTCCTCTTTATTTTTTATTTTTCTTACATTCACAAAAAAATCCTGTTAGGTCTTTGTAACTAGACCTATAACTTGTAACCTCTTCCCTTAGTCTTGATCTAAAAATTGGTCTCCTTATTACTAAATCTCGTTATTTAACTTATTATAATGTTTTATAACTCTATATACAACTTTAAGCTTCCTCCTTTATCATTCTTTAAAAAGAACACAAAAGTTTGTCTTTTAGACCTTATACATAGACCTAAAAAATGATTATCTAGTTATAATTTAAGGCAAAAATATCATAATATCATGAAAACATATTTATTTATCTCCTCACAAGGTTTAAAACCCTATTACTCATTTAATTTGGAGTTATATCCTCTTTTAAAACTCTCAAACAAGGTTATCACTGCAATACACAAACCTATTACTTGATATCCTATAAATTATCCTTTTATAGGTATTATCTAGTCATGAAACCTATTAAAAAATATTAGGAAAATTTTATTCTATAATTCCACAAGGTTTCATCAACTTCTACTAGATAGGTTGCAAGATATGACAATAATAGCATGTAAAAACCCTAAGGTAGAGTTTTAGGTCTAGAGCAAACCTGAGACTTTAAATTAGGTTAAAATTCAAATATTAAAAATTAAGTGTGGGTAATTTTGATTTTTAATGACTCTCAAAATTCACAATAACTTAACCAATCCTTTCTTGATCATGAACAATTCTAAAATGTTAAAAAAAACCACTTTTATCTGGTTGTTATAGTCTGAATTATGTATGTAGACTCAAGAGCACAAATAAGGTGAATTACCAGAATATAATGACTATTAAGACTTAATTTTGGATTTTTTAATAACTATATAAATTAATATTACTCTAAAAAGTATCTATTATACTTAACTAATCACAAAAATATAATAAAATGTCCTCTATTTATAAACTGTAACCATGCAATCTGTATTATTAAACCTCTATAATTTATGAATCCTTCATGATAACATAAACCAATATAAATGAACATTAAATAATTTGTACGTAAATTATTAAAATATTTAATAATTTCATCCAAAAATAATATCAATCCTTCTTCTATTCATAAATGCTTACGAACTTACATACAAACCCTACAAGATTGTGACAGATTATACACTGAACTCCACTCAGACTTAGAGACATGAAAACCCCTAATCTAGTCATCCTCTTATCATTTTATTAGGATCCTTGATTTATTTTTTCAATACTTATCACCTTTTATATAAGTTTCTAATTTTTTTTCTTCTAGATAAATACACCATAAACTTCTTAACAACCTAGTAAGTCATTCAAATATGCCTAACTTAGTCTTCCACCTATGTTGGATACTTCTAGATGGGGTTTAGTATAAATTTACATTGAGTATAAGGTTAATAAAAATTTAAAACAAATGGATATACAATAATAAACTTTTACAAAAGGACCAATACATTTACAAAATGTCAAATCACTCAAAAAACCTTACAATAATTCAAATTTTTGAATTCCTAGCTTTGGTGGGAAACTAGGAATAGAGATTTTATGACCTATACAAAAGGTGATGAAACATGATAATGATTGAAACACATAAGCACACCTTTATAAGCATAAATAATATCTATTTAATCAAAAATTGAATTATAAAATCAAATTTACATTATCTTTGATGATGCTCCTGCATCATACTCTCCAAGTGGGAAAATTTGAGCTCCAACTCAAAGAAAGCTTTGATTTATTGTTCATTTTATTCTAGTCATATTAAAATTTAAAATTTATACTTTCCTTTGATTCACTCTTTTATTTATCTCTAATCTTTTCTTAAGGATTGTATTTTTCTTCCTTCTTTGTGGCTTTATCCTACAAGATAAGGATGTGTTATCTTGCAACTTGTATACTCTTTACTTGATATATTTCAATAACTTATTTCTATATGATTTATAGTTCCTCAACTAATAATTTTACACATACACATCTTAACAAATCATTATATATAAAATATGGATACCTTTAGTTCTCATCAAGTGTATCTTGAGACCACACTTTTCCTTCCAACTTGAAATATGATTTATCAACTATTTTATCTTCTTTTTCATCTTCGGTTTCTATTTTTCCAAGCACTAGCTCAAGTCTCTCTTCATCATACTCCACTACTTCCTTGTTCAAGGCATAATCTAAAGCTTATATTTCATCCTCTAACTAATATTCACTCACATAGACAAATAACTCATTATATTTTAACTATTATGTTGTTTACATGGACACTTCTTCCTTAAAATACACTTTTTTCTTCAAGCCTTGAATGAGGCTTATCATCGGGTATTCATATTCTATATCCATATTTTATTGAACTATTCCTTCTTGATCCTTTGGCCTTGATGTTGGTAGGAAATATGATACCTTTTCTTTTTGTTTCTCTCGAAGTTTCTCTTTAATATAATGCTCTTTAAATACTACAACTCTAATTTTAGTCATCTCTTCTCTTGAACTCTTGGATACCTACACTTATATTTTCATCTTCTTGCATGGTTATATACATGGCTTGTTCATGCTATTTTTTCTACATCTACTCATAACTTTACTTTTTCTTATTTTCTTGTAGACTTGTTCATTTATTTTCTATTTGACTACTCGATTTATAATATGCTTGCACTATTATTGATAAATTTGTTTCTATCCTTCATTTGTCTTGATCATCTTACAACCTAAATTATGTCTTCTTATTCATATCATACACCTGATCTTTTCCTTGTTATTTTTCACTATTATATTTTTTGACTGTATTTTCATCCTCTTGGTTAAGGATCATGTTTTTCTTCTATTTTTTATGTTTTATATTTGCAAATAATTATCTATGGTTCATTATCAACTCGGCCTCCTTGTTCTTTATAATTTTTTAGCTCTCTTTTCATCAATTGGCATACCTACAATCACACATTAGAATATATTTTCAAAATAAAAAATTTGAGGTCTAATTGACTTTCCAAGTTCCTCCTTGCATTGTCTTACTATCACCCTTATAATCCTTGTCCAATTTATAATTTTTTGTTACCTCTTTCTCATTTCCAAAATCTTCTTAATTGGACACTTGACCATATTCTTCATTTTAATGAATAACCCTTTTTGTAATTTATTGCATTATTCCATACATTGTATTAAACCTTGTAGGGCCTAGTACATTGCATCTATATCTTCTTGGATGGTTACTTATTTTCTCACCTCACTCTTTTTATAAATCTAGTTCTTTCCTCTTTTCAGTCCTATTTCTTTTTTTTTAATTCCTCTTCTTGTGTCTCACCCAAAGTATCTACTTGGTATTTTGACACCTCCAAGTTTGTTTCACCTTTGGTTTCACCTCCAAGTCTATTTCATCTTGGATTCCTTCTTTCTAAGCTTAATTCTTCTCCTCTTCTCACTTTTTAAATCCTCAATGGGATATAAAACTATAAAACCTTCTCTTTTTTAACTTATTTATAACTTGCACTTATGAAAACTAACTTATGTAAACTAATTTTAAATATATTTTCTAAAAAAATCTTCCCAAGAGATTTTTATAAGATCTGATAACATCTTATGTAAGTAGGTCTCTTCTAGATCTACCCAACTAGGTCTTTTAGACCTATTTAGGCTTTGTAGCCTTCTTGAATGGCTATGATCAACTTAGCATAGATTATTATGTATTATTTAGGCTATTGATAGTATTTTTATACTTTGATTAAATAATTACACTCCAATATAACTATTATTTCCTCTTTTTTTGATTCTTTATTACAATCACAAAATGATCATTTTAGGTCTTTGTAACTAGACCTATAGCTTGCAACCTCTTCACAGGGTCTTGATATCAAAATTGGTCTCTTTATTACTAAATATATTTATTTAACTCATTATAATTTTTAATAAATCTATATATGACTTCAACCTTCCTCCTTTATCATTCTTTTAAAATACCATAAAATTCTATCTTTTAGGCCTTAAACATAGACCTAAAAACTAATTATTTGGTTATAATTTGAGGTAAAGAGGCCATAATATCTTGAAAACACATTAACACTTATTTAATATATTTATTTGTCTCCTCACAAGGTTTAAAACCCTCTTATTCATTTAATTTGGAGTTATACCCTCTTTTAGAACTCTCAAACAAGGTTATGATTGTAATATATAGACCTGTTGCTTGATATCCTATAATTTATCATTTTATACGTACTCTATAATCATGAAACCTATTTGAAAACATAAATAAAATATTATTATTTTATTCCACAAAGTTTCATCAACTTTTATTAGATATTTTTCAAGATATGATAATAATAGCATGTTAAAACCCTAGGATAGGGTTTAAGGTCTATAACAGACATGAAACTTTAAATTAGACAAAAATTAAAAATTTATCAATTAAGAGTGGGTACTTTTTA
>JARHVA010001538.1:2400000-2410000 GCA_037957365.1 Torreya grandis | reverse complement strand
CCATACATTTTCTAAGTCTAATGGAAAATAGGATCTTTATTTTCATCTCAAAGATTATTGGAAAGATATGAATGGGTACAAGGGTAGTTTAATATTTTTATTATAGTTATTTCCCAAGAGCCCAAAGGATGAGACATCAAATTGGTTTCATCATTCACTCCATAGTGTCTCAATTCATACATATGATAACATATAATAGGTAGCCAAAACTAGTGTTTGATTACATTTTATGGTTTAAGCCATGTATGAAACAACTAATCTATCAACCAATGGATTTGGAGACACAATACATATTTGGTAGAGGTATTATATTACCTCTCATAGAAAAACTATTATATCATACATACAATTCATTTAAACATCTTTGTAATGAAACCATCACATTGTAAAAAGAATTGGGACTTGTGAAACCTAATTAAGAAGCAAAGTTTGCTCTCGATTTGGTCCAAATTGAATAATCCAATCTCAATCAATATCATGATCTACCTTGTCCTATGCATCCATAGTATCCATACACTAATGTATATTGTGTATTGGGAAGAATAGTAATCACTATAGGATTTGGTTTATAGACTATCTCTAAAACATAATATACTATGAGACAACCTATATAGTTTGATGAATTCATAGATATGCCTCATGATATCATTATATGATTATTAGATAAGAGGTTGATTACTATTCCTCCCAATAATTTTCACCCATGTCATCAATTGGAACAAATCATAAACATATATTATTTCCATTACCATTTCATCAATGGTCATTGGGAAAATAATTGTTATGCTCTTAGAGGTAAGATTAAACACTATGTAGATAAAGGCATTATTACATTCACTAAAGATAGATCCATATATCATCATACTTATTATAATAGATCACATTATATCATGACTGAGTTATCTTAGAATGTTTCTATTAAGGGACTATTATCACCCTAATTTCCACCATTGGAATATTATTCAAGCCTTCCAAATTTGGAGTAACATAGAGATAATATTAGGCTATAGGTGGCCTAATATGTAGATTTAATATTTAGGTTGTAGGGATATCTCCCCTTGATGTATCACTTAGGATCATTCACTATTCTATAAAATTATTAATAAAAGGGAGAGAAACTTAATCTAATGGAAGTGATACACCAAAATAATTTGACCACTACCAACTAGCTACATGTGCACATCAACCAAGAGACTAACTTGAACACACACTACTCATAATCTGCCTCTCTATATCAGCACTTCATGTGGAGGTTGTGAAATATTTTTGGGTTGGGAGGACTAAATAAGAGGTCATATATTGACACTAATGAGTATAAAACTCACTCAAACTTCACACTTCACTTGGACACTTCTCATGACCTACAAAGAAGCTTTTAAACTATCTATGAATGTTAGAAAAAGATAACAAGCCAATGAAGACTAAGCAAACACTTGACAAGATCAAATAGTCATACATACACACTAAAACTAGTCAAAAGAGGAGGTAAAACCCATAGTTTCTCATTTATAAAATTCATACAAATGGATAGGGCTTTTCCATACCCAGTTGGAGGATGAATATAAAGCCAATCAAGGCTGAACTTATAGAGAAATGAGACTATAAGAGAAAAAGAGAGGCATAGAAGTGATCCACTGACAAGTGTAAAGTGAGAGTTACAATCAAGAAGGGAGTTGGAAATAGTTTCATTAGGTCTCCAAAGACATATGTTGCTTCCTTGAAGATTCTTCACCTTCCAAATGGCATAGGAGTTTATCCAGTTGCTTGATACCTTGTCTTCTTATTCAAACTATCCTCTCTTGGTTTGGAAAGTGAAAAGTGGCACTCATTGGTCATCAAGACATGTTGAAATTATATTTCTATATTGTATGACATCTTTAATAATAAATTTATTAATCTTATATACTAAAATTAAAGTCATGATCACACCTCTTAGGTGTCTTAAAGCCCAATTTATCTTATTACTATCTTGCCCAAATAGTCCAAAACTTGATTTGACTTCATGAATAAAATTATTATCCATGGATGGAATATATTAGTCATAATAGACCTGAAAAAACTCATTTTTATCCATCAGACACTCACCAAAACCTCATTTTCACCTTAAACTCTCACTAGCCTTCAATTCCATGTAACCCTAAAAAAACACAAAGATCCTTGTGTAAGATAATGTATGAAATATGTTGGAAAAATAAACATTTATTTAGGTACCCATTATTCCCTTACAAAAACATGTCAAATTTCATGCCCTAAAAGTAAGTGCAAGTACACTTATTAATCCTTTTTTCTCTCTAATTAGGCCTCAATTAACCTCTAGGCTTAGAAACTGAGTTTTGTCTCAAATTGACTCCCACAAATGTGAAAATAAAAAAAGTGTTTGATTCAATTTACATACTCCATAACCATTTTACATGTCAAATTTTTTATTTTGAGACCCTATACAGATGTGCGAACCATGAAATGGCTAAAACCCTAGCCTAGGTGCTTATGCATGCTTAAGAGACATTTGAAGTGGTTTCTCAAGACATTTGGAGTTTCTAATTATTGGAAATGTTTTTTTTGAGGCTTGAAACATTATCATATAAATAAATATATTGAGGAGAGGCTCTTTATTTTTACTTTTAGGTCTATAGATAGGCTTCTTGACTTGTAAAAATAGTGCATTTCTCACCTTGTGACCATATTTGATTACTTGAAAAACACATATATCACTCTAATAGACCTTAAATTTTTTTTGGATGATTATGGAACATATTAATAGTATTTTTAAGCCTATTTACTTTATTTTTAATTCATTCCTTACTCTTCACCCTCACAAACAAGCCTAAAACCATGCTTCTAGGCCAATTTCATATAGTTTTGCTTCCCCACATGCCAACCAATGACATATTCAAGTTTCAATGAGACATATTAAATTTTACAATTCCATTTCAATATAAAATCATTTAATAATAATAAACTGAAGGAAAATACCTCTCATTGGGTCACTAGAAGGGGTTTAGGAGGGTTTAAGGTATGTTAGGTTCTTAATGATTGTTCATAGAGGATAGAGCCTCTTTCCCTAAACAAATGTCATAGGATGGAAGTTTATATAACTATCCAACACCTAATAACTTACTTTTACACCATGAATCTTGTCAAGGGAGATCTGAGTGAATTTTGGGAGTCTCTCAGGTGGCTGAGTATGAATTTATGAGGTCTAGGGGAGATTTAGGCCTGAAGGTGTCAAATTTGGGTCCTTATTATATAAAAAAAACATATAAATCTTATAATTACCTAAATTTATAACATAATAAATTTATTTTTATTATTCACTCCATCGCATATCTTCATCTAGACTGGGCTATCCAAAGGCAGGGTTTGAATATGGCATTAGGCCAAAATACCTAGTTGTTGAGTCTCCTGCATTTTGCATCCAATGGAGAATTTATAAAGAATATATCACATTTGTGGGTATGTAAATAAATCCATAATACCAATTTTTCACTTTAATTTTTTTGATAAATCCATTTGAAATCTTCACCACACTATGCACAATCAACAATCATGATGCAAATACATAGTTGTAGGTGTGTATTTGGTTTCTTTGCCTTTAGTGGAGAGAGTGATTGGAATGAATAACTTGAATAGGTTTTTTTAGACATAATTTACCTTAATTATACCCTTAAAAATAAAAATTACTCTAAATCATGAAAAGATACTGAAATTCTCATACAATTTCACGCCTAGATTTGTGAATGCTTATACAGGCCTACTAAGCTTAATCAACTTTTAAGTTTGTCCTTGTCTTCAAGTAGTTATTCATTAAATTGAGATCATTATGAGGATAAAAAAAAATATAAATGACTCATATATTTCCCTCATACCACATGCATAAATTCAAGTACTCTCCTTACGACCTAATACCTCAAGTTGCTCATATTTTGAACATTCTACCTATAGGTGCATTATATGATTGTAAGCTTAAGATGGTATCTTTATATAAAAATTTTTGATGTTACTCAAGATCATTATTAGGTTCCAAGGTTTATTATCAATCCAAACTCTAACATCAATGCATAACATAGTATCTTCTCTTCAATGCTTGAATATGAGTTTGCATTTCAAGTAGGCATGTAGATAGATTCAAGAAGGTTTAATACTAAGAGTGGATTAAACTAAAGGGTTATTATCTTTAATTGTGACTCCCAAATTCATGAAATCTATCCCAAGACCTATAACCTTTCAATTTCATTCTTCAGTTGGCTAAAACACCTAAAAACATGCAAGTTTTCTTATAATTTCACACACAACATGTGTATACTTATTTGGACTTGCTAGGTATGATGGGCATTTTACCCTCTTCACTATCTATGACCACTTTATTATTCAATTAATACCCTATTTAATTATATAATTCAATATAATACTTTACTCACCTTCTCCTAATATCATGTTTTCAAGCCATGGTCATGTATCCACCTTAGTCATTCAAAAATTGATTATATGCATCCATCTAAGCCATGATTATATATGATAGTTTGTGGAAAATTTAATTATTTATTGGTCATATAATTAGGGTATACAATCCATATTCAACATTTTTGTATATATTTGGATCTCTACATCCTTTTTGTCATATATCACCTTTACGGTATGCATCTTACATGAATGCAGACCTATAGGTCTACATTTTCATATTTTAAGCCTTACTTGAGGCTTATATTGATAAATTTAAACATTATAAAACTTTAATATCACATAATTAAACTTAACATGAGGTCATTACCTCTAAAAACCTTTGATAATGTAGTATTAGACCTTTCAAACCATATATGCAAGCAATTTGGTCACAATCCTTAAAGTGAGCTATGATGTGACTTTTTGAAAAGTTAATACAAAGTGATTATAGTGTTGGATATCCTTAAATGAAGTGGTAATATGGTGGAAACATTTTAAAATAATTTGGATCCATTAGAAATTATAAAAAAACCTTAAAAAGTCAAGTATAACTTATAATTCACCTTATGAAGCTCTTTTACTCAATCTCCAATGCCACACGTGCCAAATTTGGTGGATGAAAATGTGATATGTATTTTTAGGCCCCTATTAACTATTTCTTATGCTCCTAATTCCAATAAAAAACTTAAGAGTTCTATTTCAAAAAAAATAAGCCTATAGTGTTTGTAGGCAGTTTTAGAATACCTTTGGGTCTTAAAAATTTTTCATAAAGGAGAAGATACCAATTTGACCACTATGGCCATGGATTTGAATCTCATTAGGATCCCCTCCTATGGAAAAAATATCAAGTCCCAACTCCCACTGTACTATATGGAATGAGCACTTGAAATTGGCCTTTAAGAGCTTGCCAAGGGAGTGATGGAGATTACAAAGCAAATTTTGCATTTATGAGGCTTGTACCTATAATTCAAGAATTTATTTGACTTATGAAATCTAAAGAGACACCTATTAAACATTTTCACCTGAAAGTGAGTCTTCTTAGTCTCTACAAGTGCTTGAAACTACCCTTTTTGGAGGTCAAACCTAAAAAATGATATGTTATGACATTCTTGACATATATGACAGTTAGATAACTACTTAAATAACTTTATAAAGTTTATTTTATGTATCATTTATCTTTAATAGCTTTTTCATATTTTGGATTTAACCAAAAACATCTTTCTCTTACATGACACTTACCTTAAACTTTACAAAATAACCTTAGTTTTTCCAAATATGTGTGAAATGTTTAAATAAGGTTATTAAGGGGTAAGATGAATTATATAGACACATAAGGACCTTTTACATAATTTTATAAATTTATTCACATTATGGAATGACTAGAGTGACATATGACTAATATAGACATTACCTTAATTTTATCAAATTAACCTTCACTTATGCTAATAAGACTTCAAAACACCATTGTAAAATATCACAAGTCATGGAATGGGCTATGAAAAAGGTTTTTAAGACATGAAAAATATTTTTTTCTATAGGGATTGAATTTTTGACCTAAGGGTCAAAAATGGTTAACAAATTGGTGAATCATAGGGGTAGCATGCTTGCAATGCTTACTTGACCAGTAGTCTTATCATTCCATTTGGAAATGGAGTCACTTGCACTCAAAATTATCCTTGATAGACTTTGACCAAAAAAATATAGCTAACTTGACCTCAAAACACACATAAAGCAAAGGAAACAAGATAACACACATGTGTTAGCTAAGCACTTAAGGAATACAAGACACAATAAAACAACTAGTACATACAGCTAACTTAAACATATCTTCCTCTTCTTGGATCAAAGGTGAAATTTATGGTATATTTTTCTACATGAGGTGGAAAATTACATGAAGTAATCTACCTCTTGGACCTTATTCTTGTTCGCTTCATCCTCATATTGATTTCCAATCCTCTTAGCATGATTTCAAGTGAAGTAGTAGTAGCAAACCAATCACCTATGAACACATATCCATCTTGTAGGTTAATACCCACTCCATGTTTCTCCTTGATCATGAAGAGAGCCTCACAAGTTCTCCCATTCTAAATTATAGGAATAAATACAACCTCATCCACTTCATCCAATGATGGTCCATCTAGGCATTGTTCTTGGGCCTCCATGACACCTTGACTAATATCATATTATTTATCAGCTACTAAAAGTTCATCAAGTTCTTCAAGGATTTTTACATAATCTAAGCTACATCATGGTATTCAATGGGAATGTCTTGATCAACCTCCTCATGAGCATGAATTCCAATAGGAATTATACTTTTGTAAAGGGATTTAATCTCTTGAAGGGACTCAATGTATCTTTGCCAATCTTATTTTGGCTCTTATCTTTAATCAATATAAATGTGACCACCTTGAATAACATCCTCAACTTTTTCCTTAAGAGATATTATTATATTAATAACTTCAAACCCCTCTATGTAGTCATGATGTAATTGGGTGTTAGCCTCTTCAAGTTCAACTTCTTACTCATTGGGAACCATTTCAAATCCATCCAAGATCTTAGCTTGAAATATTTCCTCAAATTCATATTCTTACTTATTTGAAACCATTTTAAATTCATTCAAAACCTCACCTTGTTGGCTTAGGGAACCTTCAACATCAATACCCTTTGAAAACTCAATAATATTAGATATAACTGGACCTCCCTTTTGAAGAATGTTATCAAGGCCATCTTCTATATAGTCATCTCTAATTTTTTTTTCTTTCCCATGTGGAGTACCAATGAATATTTATTCCTCATACACACTTGAATTATTTTCATCATTTAAAACTACATATTGATGTTCTCCATTTACCTCCCATAGGATAGGTTCTTCCTCAAGAAGGGATATGGTGGGAGGGCAAGGGATATGCTCATGGGTTAGATTGAGAAACAAGGGATCTTTTATGTAACTTGATGTATTGGGAATTGATGATTCTTGTAACAATTATTGAAGAGAGAGAAAATTTAATTGTGCTATGAGTTACTCATTCTTCTCAACAACCACTTCATTCCTCTTACAGTCTTCTTGAGGTTTATTTATATCTACAACTTGATTTCCAACCTTCTCAACTAGGAACTCTTTATTGTCTTGTATGCCTTCTTGAATAGGCCTCCAAGATGTAAAATCTTTAGGTTATTATGGAGGGGGAAATGGGGCTTGGATAGGTACAAGGGCCTCTTTGGATTTAGCATCTAAATATAGGCTTGATTTAAGCTCTATGACTTTATTTCTAATGCTTCAATTTTTCTTGTCTAAACTCTCTTGGAATAACTCTTCTTGAGGATGGTCAATGAATTCAAGAGGATAAGGAGCACAATAAGGATGATAAGGGATAAAAAAAATCTATTGACACATTTGATCCAATTCACTTTGCTATCTTTCCCAATTCCCTATCTTATCCAATACAAATATACACAAATCATTCCCCTATAATGGATCACTAGAGGATATAGACACAACTTAAAAAATCCCAATCACTTACTCACATTAATAATTTTATCAAAACCCTTCTTGAACATGATAGTATCTTATTCTTCATCTCATCCATTCCATCTTAATAATCTTAGAAATATAGTGAAGGAGGGAAAAGAAGATAACATGGTTGAAGATAAGGTTATTCATACACATCACCATAGCCATGTGGGGGAGGTGTAGGCTAATCATTAGATTGATATGGATCATAATGATAATAAGAGTGATTCTCTTGATATTAAGGAGGGTAACAAGATTGATAAGGCTATAAAGGTATCTAATTGGGGTCATAGTGAGGCCGATAAGGAGTACTATAGGATTAATATGAGTCATCATACTATTGATATGGCTCATTATTAGACTAATAAAGTTCATTATGAGGCTGATAAAGAATACCATGGGCTTGAGATTCATCATTAATTTGAATGAAATTATAATCTACTTCAAATTAGACATAACAAACTCATCAAGATAGTGAATTTAAAATACAACTTACTTTGAACAAGTGCCTAGGCTACTAGAACCAACTAATTGAATTCAAAGTTGCCATTGATGTTTTTGAATGCCTTTAAAGGCTGATATATAGAAGGAATACACGTATAATCCTTCAAAAACTTTTTACCTTTATCCCACTAGGCATGCTATAACTATTATCACCCAAATTTTCACCCTTGGAAGATTTTTCAAGAATTCTAAATTTTGGGTAACATGAAGATAATCCTAGGCTATGAGTGTCCTAATAGGTGGATTGAAAATATAGGTTATAAGGCTATCTCCCCTTGATGTATCATTTAGGCTCATTCAATAATCTATCAACTTTTTAATAAAAAGGAGAGAAACCTAATGTAATAGAGGTGATGTACCAAAATAATTTTACTACTACCAACTAGCTACATGTGCACATCAACCATGAGACTAACTTGAACACACACTACTCCTAATCTGCCTCTCTACATCAACACTTCATGTGGAGGTTTTGAAATATGTTTGGGTTATGAGGAATAAAATATAGGTCATATAATGACACTAATGAGTAGAAAAATCACTCAACCTTCACACTTCACTTGGACACTTCACATGAACTACAAAGAAGCTTTTAAACTGTATATGAATGTTAGAAAAAGATAACATGCCAAGGAAGACTAAACAAATAATTGACAAGATCAAATAATAATACACACACACTAAAACTAGTCAAAGGTGGAGGTAAACCAATAAGTTTCTCATTGATCAAAGGCATAAAAATGGGTAGGGCTTCACCATACCTAGGCAAAGGATGAATACAAGTCCAACTAAGGCTGAATTTATAGAGAAATGAGACTAGAAGAGAGAGAGAGAGGGGTGTAGAAGTGAGCCATTAACATGTGTAAAGTGATATTTATAATAAATAATGGATTTGGAAATAGTATCATCAAGTCTCTAGAGACATGTGTTGCTTCATTGAATATGCTTCACCTTCCAAATGGCATAGGAGTTTGTCTAGTTGTTTGACACCTTGTCTTCTTCAAACTATCCTATCTTGGTTTGGAAAGTGATAAGTGAAACTAATTGGTCATCAAGCCATGTTAAACTAATATTGATATATTCTATGACATCTTTCATTAGTTTAGGAATTTTATACGTTAACATTTAAGTGACAATCACACCTCTTAGGTGTCTTGAAGCCCAATTTGTCTTACTACGCCTAACTTGCCCAAATAGCCCAAAAATTGATTTTGACTTCATGAATAAAATTATTTTCCATATATGGCATATATTAGTAATAAAATACCAAAAAAAAGTGATTTGGATCCATCAAATACTCACCAAGACCTCATTTTGCACCTTAAGCTCTCACTAGCCTTCAATTCCTTATATCCCAAAAAACATACAAAACCTCTTATGTATCACAATGTACAGATGATATTAAAAAAATAAACATGTATTTGAGTACCCAATATTCCCTTATAGATTTATGACAAATTTCATGACCTGAAATCAAGTGAAAGTACACTTATTCATCCTTTTCTCTTTCTAATTAGGCCTCTAGGCCTAAAAATTGAGTTTTGG
>JARHVA010001538.1:2362500-2390000 GCA_037957365.1 Torreya grandis | reverse complement strand
ATTTTATAGACACATAAAGACATTTGACATCCTTTTCCCAACTTTTTTCACATTATGGAATGACTAGAATAAAACTAATATAGACATTACCTTAATTTTATCAAATTAACCTTAAATTATGTTAATACGACTTCAAAAGATGATTGTAAAACCTCACAAGGCATGGAATGGGCTATGATAAAGGTTTTTAATACATTAAAAGCAATATTTTTGATATATGGGTTGACCTTTTAACTTAGAGGTCAAAAATGGTGAACAGAAACCAATGGTTACTCATCATGTCTTAAGAACTGTATCTAGCTCACTGGAGGCATCCCATACATAGGTTTTATCATTTTATGACCATTTTTTATTACTTATTATTTTAATTACATTACATATATGTATATTTCTCAAATACTAATAGATTGATACATAATACTAGATATATAATCTATTTAACCTATTTGTGTTTCAAATTGCTTGTGTTGATCAACTACACATTCATGTGTGATTTCATGTTTACTTTCATGATTCATGTTGTATGTGTTTTTATTATAATTGAGGAAATTTTAAAATATCATTTTGTGTGTGGTTATAAGAATCTATTCTATAATTATATGCATGTGATGACATCTAAACATGTCCTTATGTGTGTTTACAACATTTGAATACATCCATTGTATATGACCCCTTGGCCTTATATTTGTGTGCCTTGTGTGTTTTGTGTGCAATATATGTATGTGTGCATTATGGACATGAAACTTTCTTGATTATTTTCTCAAGTTTCCAATATTTTGATGCCATGATAGATATCAAGCATCCTCTTAGTTTTGATGTCATGATGGATATTAATCATCCCTCCCCAAGTATTTCTAGTTGATATTTTATAATCAGTTAATATCACTTATATGCATGCAAAAAATTTTAACATCTATCTCTAAATTTACATTTTGTGTTAATTATAACATTCATCTCACATTGATTTATGTAGATGATGATGCCATGTTTCTCCATGTTATCATTACTACTTAGATTTACATATATTTTTATAACATATCTCACAAATTTTTATTTTGAGTCAAGTTATTATTCAAACACAAAAATTCACCTCAATATAATGGGAATACATAAGGGTTTTGTATTATATATTTGACCCACTCAATTCAACATCAATTCACACTCAGATAGACACAAAAAATACATAGGTAATATCTTACAAGCTACAAACAATAATCCATAGTGCATACATAGAAAGTGTTCAGAAATATTGTTTGGATAGGACCTATGTAAAAATATATTAGTACACCTCATTATTTTCTAGGCAAGGACTTATTGTCTTACATCTCCAAAAATAGGCATTCTCAAAAACTTTCAAAATCTTAGACTACCTAGACTAGTTAAATTGTTTTCAGTTTTAGTTCTCAAAATTTGCTTAGATTTGTTTAAACTAGGGGCATTGTGCATGGAATGTGTTCTAGGTTTATACAAATATTTCACTCAAAATATTTTTTGATATTATTTAGTCTCAGAATCCATATATGCCAAATATCATATTGGGGGTATTTGCATGGAATGTGACTCCCTCTTCTGATCAATTTTACACCAATTTCATAGATGGAATAACAATACTTGTCATTATCCATGTTGTATATGTATACACCTAAAATAAATCACCTCATTACCACCAGTAATATTTCTATTAATCTATGATAATTATGCTAATTCCATCTATTCTAATTCACCCCACTAATTAATCCCCCATCCCTAGTTATTTATTCAATATCCCCTTCAATAATTCTTCATTTCACTATCCTTAGTCTAATCCCATCCCTTAGTTAACTCTATCCTAATCCCTATTATTCTAATCTAATCCTAGTTATCCATTATATGTGAATTTTAAATTCTCATAAACCCACCTAACCACTTACTAACCTACTCCCTAGGTATTCATACATCCCTAAAAATCCTAATCCTCATTAAAGCCCCTATAATCCTTCATTATCCCTAAACTAATGGAGAATCCTATAGAAATAGAGAAGCTCCTCCAAGTCTCTACAAGTCTCTAAACTAGAGACTTATAAATAATTTTAAATTCTTCTAAATTCCCTCCACTTGCCTATGTAAAAAGTTCTTCCTCCACCCTCAAACTAACTTGAATCCTCATATCAAATCCATGTCCATTTAGTAGTCAACTATAATTCCCATAACATTATCATGCTAATATAATCCTTCAACAAGAATTATCATACCAAATCCATGTCAAATTATCCATTGAATCAAGCATCCAACATCTAACATCAAGCCATCATGTTCTCTAAATTTTGAGTCAAGGTATATCCATCTTAATCTCTTTGTCTTTTTATTTAATCTTGGTTTAAAGCATTTATTATCTAAGATTTTAATGTAAGATTAAATTGTAATTGTATCGAATTCCATTTAAATCTTAGTGGATTTAGACTTTAACTGGTGCTTTAAGATTTGAGTTATTGAATTGCATGATTTAATCCTTTGTGCTCAAATTTCAAGCTACAATATACACTAGAATCATATTATAAAAACTAATAACACCATTTTTGAACCAATTTTGTGCCAATTTTTTACTATAAATGAACCTAATTTGTCTATAATGGTTAGTTCCCCCTTTTTACACCATTTTTTCACTATAATACTCTATTGGGATTCATTTAGGGATTCCAAGCCACTTCACTAATAGGGGCATGAAATTATGGATTCAATCATACCTTGATTTCTTAAGCACAATCATGAAATAAATGAGGATTAGGGAATATAAAGTCAAATCCAAGATATTCAACGTGAATGAAATATCCAAGGGGTCTACCCTCCATAGTCACTAATTTTGCACCCATATTTACCCCATAAAACATAATAGTTCATGTACGCAATCAATTTTATTTGTTCCTTGTTAGTTATATCTTGAATTTTCTTGTATTTTCTTATTGATTTCCATCTTAAATAAGGATTGATTTTATATATGGTATTTTGAATTTTTTAATGTGGAGAATAGTTTGATATTTGGAACCTACATTCAACACTGCTCTTCACATCTAATTTTAGGCGGGCTCTATTTTCCTTTTACTCTAGTAATTTATATTTGATTAATTTAATATATTAGGGGTGGGGGATGTAGTCACATAAATTTATATTTAAGATTAAACATGCACTTGTTACCATCCTTTTGACACATTTATATCTTGACCTACCATAGGGCCTTTTTTACCACCTTCACTCACTTTTTTCATGGTGATTCACCCTTAAAAACATCTTAAGTCACCCCAAGACCCATCCGCCTAACTTTCTCAGTAGTTTAATCTTAGAACATAACTAATTAACACCATTTTCTTAATTATTTCCACATTTTTTATAAGAGCACCCCATTTTGACTATAGTGCACCTCGTTGTTGTCCACTATGCTGGATGTGATCCTTTCACTAATTAAATGTTATTTTAAAAAAATTAAAGTTATCCAAAGTTAAACTAAGTATTTTTAATAATACCTATGTGAAGGAATACAAAAAATTACCACTATATAAACACAATTCAATTCATTTTGCACACAAGAGACTTCCATACAAAAAACCCCAGAATTCAAATTACATGGTGAGATAAAATTCCCTATTTCTCCCAATTTTGATTGCATATAACCCTATTATCCCTAAGTTAAAGTATAAATACATATGCAAGGTCACAAGTCAAAATTGAATCATTTAATCACACTATAATTACACCAACATATAACATATTGTAACAATTTCACACACCACCATCGTAGGTTGGAAGAACTGCATGAAGTTTGATCCCTCTTTGGAGTAGTGGTATGTAGGAAACACTCAAAACATGGGGAATTGAGGTCTCATCCAACATAAACTGATAACCCATTTTTAATCCATGGTTTTTCATTAGTCTTATTACATATTGAACTAGTGTTTTTAGGAGTAAATTAGTCACACAGTGGTCCTAAAAGTGAATTAAGGCTCCCACATAGTCTAAAAACTAAACAAATTTAGGATTTTCATCTCTAAAAAAACCTAGGAATATTTTCATTGTAGGATAAAAATTCTTCAAGAGGATAACACTACCCCCTCTCCTATCTAGTCCTAGTACTCATGTTTGTAGATCTTACTAGCTCTAGTTTTAGTTTCTACCAAGTTAGCACATTAGTTTTAGGATCTGCAACATCCTGTATCTTAATTTTATAGTTAATTATTTATATTTATCCTTAACACTTTCTATATTTATAAACTTAAAAATTTTATCATACTTACAAATTAGTTGTACCATTTATTGCACATTTGTTATTATCTAATTTTTCACAATAATTTTTATAATTAGGGTAATCATATCTCTAATTCCTAGAATTTGATAAAACACTCATCACCAATTTGTTACATGTATACATCTAATTATATATCATATTTACAACATATAAACCCATAATATAATAGTATTATAATTATTTTTTCAAATATCATGTCTTTTAGACTTTAAAAAATACCCCTGGTCTACATTTACGTGGAATTGTGTAATCCTTACTGAATCTAAATGTCTAAATGAGAATCCAAGTGATCTATGTATTTTTTTTCCCCACCAACATTCTCATGATATATCCATGTGGATAAATTCTAGGTAGGTCTAGAACATTGCATACATAATTTTTTATGATACTTTAGAAGATGACCAACATGATCATCAACACCCTTATTATTTTTCTTCATGTGTCACCTATATTTTTACATGTAGATTCATTGATTTATAATCTTATGTGGTATCATGCATGTATCCCAGATATCTCTTTACTCATTTTATTATTTCTACACATGTTTGAATTTATACATAACTCAATCATAAAAATGTCAGGTCCTTAACATTTTTATATCTTTGGGTCAACATACATCTCATGAGTGAAATTTTTATGTAAAACTTCCCAACCTATGCCTACAAACATCCTTTGACATTATTTCTATCAAAATTCCTAAGAAAAAATATAACATTAAAGATAAAATAGATATGATAAACTAAAACAAGACAAGTAATATTGATAAAATATTTAATGTAAATAAATTAGAGAATTGGAATATAGTAGATTTCACCTAGAAAAACCCTTTTAGGTCAAACCCCAACACTACAACTCATTTATTATATTAACTCATTTTTTACAATAAAATAATACACTTTTAAATTATTTATTATGTACATTGTCTCATTTATTATATTAACTCAATTGTTTACAATACAATAATGCATCATTAAGCTTTTGAATTTTCATAATGAATCCTTTATTGTATTAATTCAATCATTTCTAATATAAAAATTCATTGTCAATATCTACTTTTACCTTATAATATGTGTAAGTATATGCAGGAACATCAAGTTCTTATTTCCCTATAAAACATGGGTACAAAAACCACAGGTACCACAACCATGTTTTCCATAACTATTGTCTCTAAATTCTAGTAGAGTGTAAGACTTAGAAAATATACAACATATTTCCAATAATCTCCCACTTATTTAATACTTTATATAGGGGGAACATGGGCATACCTTCAATAGATAAGGTAAATTATGCCTATTGATTTTTGCACAAAAATAATTATAAATACTCATAGCCTTTGTCAATGAATCAATAACATTCTCACCTTTGTCCACTTTCTCTAATAGCATCTTATTCTCCTCCACCATTTCCTTAAAAAGGTAGTGTACATCAATGTGCTTCATTATATAGTGATACTTAGGGTTCCTTTATAGACAAATTGTACTTTGAGAGTCACAATATATCCTTAAATATTTTATGACAAACTAAACAATAAAAATTAACCTTTGAAAATGAACTATTTCCTTTCTTTCCTGAGTAGTTTTCATGCACTCAACCTCTATGGTGGATATTGTAACACTAATATATCATTTTCTCATCCATCTTATAGTTTCACTATACAAATTGAACACATACCCATTGGTAGACCTATCAAAAATAAGGTTTCTATCCCAATCAAAATACTCACATCTTCGTAGAGAAAATCCTTGCTTTCATCATATGTCCGCTAACAATAGATTGCACAATCATATTTTATGGATTGGTTGACTAATTAAAAAAAAGTATCCATTACTTCAACCTAGATTTTTTTATCCAATTTCACACCACTCAACATTCTCTAGGCCTTTTCCATTAATGTTTTGATCATCCACTTTGCAACTCTATTATGTTGCATAGTGTATGGATTTGTCTTATGTCTTTGAATACCACTTTGTATGCAAAATATTTAGAATTACTTTGACCAATTTTCACTATCATTTTTTGTTCACTACATCTTGTCCTCTTATCCATTTGGTTTTATTCAAGGGATTTGAACTTATTGAATTTATTGAGAATTTATTTTTTCATAATAAAGTAAACCCAGATCTTTCAAGTATAGTCATCTATTAAAGTCACATGGTAGATAGAACTAGTCAGTGATGGAACCTTAATTCATCTAAACACATCATTGTGGATCACTTGTAAGTTCCAATTGCCCATGTAAAACCTTTAAGGAAAGTTATTGGGCTTTATTTAGTGAATGTAGTATTTGTAGAAGTCAAAGTATAAGGGATAATTCTCATTCCCTTCTATCATATCTTTGGTTGGAAGAATGTGTAAACATTTTTCACCAATATGGTCCAACCTCTAATGCCATAAAATTATCTTATCTATCATAAATAAAGTGCAATTTCATGTTTCAACCTTGACCTCAAGAACAACAATTATGTTACATGTTTTACTTACAACACTCACATCCAGCTTAAGCATAACACTTGTGTACATTCATTTTTTTGGCATTATGGTTGTATACACCACCTTTCACCCATATCTATTGAATGAGACGTAGATAGTAAAATCATTCATATTATTCATAAACATTATATTCCTTGCAAGGCTGGGAAAAAAATAGGGTGAGTCTTGATCCTCCCATATCTAAACATTATCTTCACTCTCCTCTACCCATGATATTTTAGGTGAAGTTTTCCCGTAGAAAGACATAATAACCATCATATTATTCATATGTTTAAAATAAATCCCTCACAAGAGTTATATGATAAGAGGATATTTAATAAATCATCCATGTATCATTACATGAATGCAAACTTAAGGCTCTAAGATATACATCTCCATCTCCATCACTAGATACATTTTCACCTAAGGATTGCATAACATCTAGCTATTTTTCCTTTTCCACATTTCTCATCTTTCTTGATATGCCTTAACTTATTGCAGTTCTTGAACTTCTTCAAGGATATATCCAAATTCTTAGATCTACATCTAGAATTTGAGTTCTCATCTCTAATATTTTGGCTACCTATTTATTGAAAGAAACCTCACACAGATAATATGTCCCTTGTCTAATAGATTTTCACATATTTATTCCTTATCTCCTATAAATAGATTAATGATCATAGCTCCCACTTTAAACTTTCATGTAGTACTAGTGATAACCATCACTAGATTTTACCATGAGTTTTATAAAGAGCACAATAACATGATACACATTTATTCATCATCCCTTTTGACATCCATAGATGATAAATGATTTAACACAATTTCAAAGGATTTAAGTTATATGTAACTTAGTCAACACCACTCATTCATAATGAAGATAGCTTATTTTATAGGAATAGTTTTGTTTACCAATGAATTGGAATGGTATAACATTCCTAAATTATCCTAGATAAATTTCACATTCTTTTCAACTAAAACATCTAGTAGCACTGAATCTAAAAAACATAACATGATATAAATCCTAGCTTTATTATCAACCTTTACCCGTTATTCAAGTTTCATTCCCATCCATGGTTCTTCCACTATAGTAACCAATTAATCTCTATCTACTAAGATATCTTCCATCTTGAGTTTACATAACTAAAAAAGTTGACCATTACAATTTTTAATCTTTTTTCTTGTGTTTCTCATCATTCTACTTTACTCAAAAAAATTCTCCCACATAGATCTCCAACTCAAACAATATTTTATGATAGGTTATAAAAAGCCCAACTCTTCATACAAAGTTAAGACTAAATTTGATTCCAAAAGAAGTGAAAATAGATCCCATAAAAAAAATGAGAGAATCAATTTAATAAAAGAATATTTAAGCTAACAAAATAAGAGAAATGGAATACACAAAAGACTTCACATAGGAAAACCCTTTTGGATAAAACCCCCAACATAATAACTCATTTAGTGTATTAAATCAATAATTTGAAATACAATAATGTGATATCAACTTATTTATTGTGCACATATACTCTTTTATTATATTAACTAAAATTTTTACAATACAATAATGTAGTGTCAAGCTCTTTACTATGCACAATGATTCATTTATTGTATTAATTTAACCATTTATAATAAAATAATTCACTGTAAAGATCTATTTTCCCCCTACAATATGTGTAAATATATATAGGCACATCAAGTTCTTATTTTCCATACAATACCATGGGTACCAAATCCATGGGCTCTATAATCTATTAGAGTGTAAAACTTGGAAAATATACAACACATTTCCAACAAACACATCTATTCCTACTTATAATATGCATTTTCATCCAACTTTATGTTTTTATTCCTTATTAATCATTGCCCCTTTTTGTCATAAAATGTAAAATTTCACAACAATAACCCATAATTTCACTCTTATATACAATTTGAGGTGTTTCAATGATAAGAACGATAAAAAAAATTCAAATCATTGTAGACACCAACTCTGTAGCCAATAGATAAGGCTTGGGTCACATACTAAGATCTACACTATCCTTCAAGCCTCCAAATGGTGATCCATTTAGTAGTTTTCATAGTAACATTATGGATGAATATGCATTAAAAGAGAATATTTTGGTCAATACTATTTTTGGAGTTTTGAATTACAAAGTTGAATGTATTGATTATCTCTCGCCAATTCTTATTTCAACAAAGAAAACATGATACAAAGGGAGATATAATCAAGGATACAATTTTTAGTATAGGGTATGAAAACTACTCTTGAATATGAGATATGAGTGATATTTTGAGGCTTAAATAGGGTAAGATGATTTGATACCACTTTTGAATTATTCATCTTTTGCATTTGGATAGAAAAGGAGTTTATGAGGTATCATATAGGGTATTTTGTGTATTTTAGTGAAGTTGTAAAGGATCATTACTTGTAATTAATAAAAAATAACTTATATTTAATCTCAATAATTGAATACAAGATAATAGATGATGTTCTAACTAGATAGTCACAACAGGATGCTTGATGTTATATAATGCTACATGTAGTTTTTCCATCCTTGGGTGTATGAACGAGGATTCATGAAGGATGAGATCAGAGGCACTCATGAAGCAATATAAATCTAAGAAAACTCAAAAAGAATCAAGGAAGAAGTAAAAATTTTCCTAAGTCTAGCTTTGATGAGTTTTATAGGCATGTTAGACACATTATCTGATCTCCTCCACATGTGTCTAGACTCATGTTAAATCCCAACACACTAGTGAGCAAACCTGACACAACATGCCATGTGCTTAAACATGTGACAGAACCCAATGTATGTCCAATAACACATTGGATTATACCCCCTATCTAAACCTCCATTAGGTCTTACCTCCTTTCAAAACATGACCTCAAACTCTGTCACTTATTTGGGTACACTATAGACCTTGAGACCTACAAACACAAGTGGTTAAATCCCACTACTTACTAGACATACTCCCATATCCCTCTCCTTGTTCAAATGCCCTCTAGAATATGATGCATGTCTACACAACTCATAGAATCTGACACTATGATAAACACCCCTCAATATCCTAACCTCTATCTGACACACTATGAAAATATATCCTTTATCTAGCACACCATCAAATTTTGACTACTACTCAAAGACATTCCAAAGTCTACATTCTTATAGAACCAGCTTTGGAATTTTTTATTTATCCAAATAAGAGGATTTAATCAAATAAAAACTCAAGAATCATGTTCTCAACATAATAAATTAGATTACATCAGATGTCAACTTCAGGTCCCCTGATAGAAAAATGCATGGATATAAACTTTGGGATCATAAATCTTGTATGTTTTTGGTAAAGAATAAATACAATACATAAAATAGATTATGGTTAGATCATTCATGATAGTGGACTACCTTAGGTAGTTACCTCTCTAACTTCAATTAAGTATCTAGATTTACTATTGATAATGGATAAGTAATATGATGTAGAGAACATAAAAATCAAGAATTCATTTGACCTTATCAACACCATAGTGCAAACTTAAGGAAAAATCAAATTCTTGATTTTTGTCCCAATACGGAGACCAACCCAAGAGATTAATTTTGACTATAAATACTTAGTATAGGAACTTCACCTCAAAATTCTAAAATTAAGATGGAGAATTATAATTACATGTGTAGACTAAGGAACCTAACATCTAGCCAAGCATGGTAGGGAACCTAACATATGTCCAAGCAGACCAAGGAACCCAACATGTGTCTGAACAGGGTTTAATCTCCCTTAGGACATAAATTTTTCATCAAAACTCCATTTTGGCTCTAGTTAAATGCATTAGAAAAATAACTTGATGAAGAGAATTTTACCTTATGGACACATGGTGCAAAAATTTGATCTTGAAATCCTACTGTCAAGGGGTAGAATCATAGTTGTTTAAGCAAGGCAAAATTCTAGATGTGTCCAAGCAAAGTCCAATCTCTCTCAAGACAAATTTTTCATCCAGAGTCCATTTTAACTCTCATTCAATGTGTTGTAACTATAATTTGATGAATAACATTTTTCCTCAAGGATACATAGTGTCAAATCTTCATTTTTAGCTACAAAAATCAAGGGGATAATCATAGTTGTAAAAGTAGGGTGAAATTCCCTTAACTACAAAAGCTAGGTTTAATCTCCCTTGAGCCATAAAATTTTCATCTAAACTCCAATTTGGTTTTCATTCAATTCATTGGAAAGATAATTTAATGAATAACATTTTTATTCAAGGATCCATGGTGTAAAAACTTCATTTTAAACTCCTAAAATCAAGGGTAGAATCATAATTGAATAAATAGGGTGAATTTCACAATTTTCAAGTTGTGAAAAAACACCAATGTACTTTTGGAAGTCATGCAAATTGGTCATTGCACTTTTTAAAGTCATTTAAATTGGTCATTATAATTTTTAAAGTCATGAAATTTGGCCATTCCACTTTTTTAGGTCATGGAAATTTGTCAACGCACTTTTTCAGGATGTAAAAATATGTCATCAAACTTTTAAAAGTTGTGCTAATTTGTAAATGCACTTTTACAAGTTACAAGTTGTGAAAATTTATCATTTCACTTTTACAAGTGCAAATTTCTCAATGTGTTTTTACAAGTTTTCAAGTTGTGTAAATTTGTCATTATAATTTTTCAAGTCTTGAAAAAACACCAATGCATTTTGTAAGTTGTGCAAATTGATCAACATATTTTTTCAAGTTTTAAGTTGTGCAAATTAGCTAAGGTTTTTTTACAAGCCCCCCAAAATGCAAAAAAGGTGGTTATGTACCATAACCACCCATTCAACCTATAAATACAAGTATGTGGCTCATTTGTAAAGGGTTATTAATAGTTACACCTTTTGAGCAAAATAGAGAAAGATGAGATTGTATTTTTAGATCGATAAGAATAAATATAAGGGCAAATTTTTACAAACTTTGTGGTTAAATATCTTCAAGGACAATGTATATGTGTACATCCATATATTTTTTATTCTTTTTTTGCAAAATGTTTTTGAGATTATAGTTAAAAAGTCAAAAACACAAGAATTTTTTTATAGAATTTATTCTTTGAATCTCCATCCTTAATTTATACAAATAGTGAAACCTTGGTGGGGGTGAAAATAGTAATTTTACACTTTTTACAAAGAAATACAAGATAGTTGTATTATTATTATTATTATTATTATTATTATTATTATTATTATTATTATTATTATCAGTACTAGACAGTTATTTTTTTTGTATGTTGTATGTTCTTATGGGCATGTAATGCCTTTCCTACCCATTAAATGAGAAAGGTTTCCTTCTAGTGAACTCACCCTCCTTTTTAACATTTATAATAAGTCTCTAAGTTTGGTCCACTAGATTTTTTATTCTCCTACACTTCTATGTGTATTTATTTCCTCTATCATTCTTCCTTCATATTACCTTTCTACCACATTTTCATAATTTATGGTTAAAAGTAATACCCCATAAAAAACTATTTTTGATATGGATAGTTTCCCTTTACCACATCCTTTTTGGTTTTAGATAAAGGTAGCTACACCAAATAATAGAAGAGGGAGTTTATCCCCATGTTTTTTACTAACATATGGAATATTTCTCCACACACTATTGACTGAACATCCACATTTGTCCCCCTAAAATTTTTTTCAACTAACAATTTTTGGCAACTCTATTAGGGATCAAGGTGCCTTATGTACATGATATTTAAACATTTCAGGGAACCTCCCCTAGAATGGAAGTTGGTGAATTTGTTGATATGAAGTATCCAGTGTCTGCATATTTATTATTAAATAAATGGCATTGGTTCACCTCAACCCCAATGTTCCCCATGTACCATAGGGAAAACATTTTGGGCCCTTGGCTTTGGCCCAATACAATGAGTTACCATCAAGCTCAAAAATTATATTTCTAATGTTTTTTGAGAAAATGGTAAAGATGTAGATAACCATATCCTAGAATTCATAGTGTCCTATATCATCTTAAGAGTTATGCATAAATATGTCACTATCAATATTTTGTTGAAACTCTCATTGGACCTGATACTAAGTGGTTTTGACACCAAATGATGTATGCATTGTGAATTGGGTCTCCTTGAATACTATGTGCTTAAATAGATTCAAATCATCTATGGACATGTGTGCATTATTATTATATTTATTTAAAATTTAGACGTAATATGATGAGCAAATGAGAGAGTTCATATAATTCTTCAATAAATTGTTGAGATTAATTCTTCAGATGGATCAACCAAGTCCCAACAACCAACAATGTTTCTTCATTGGTTCTCTACACCTAGATATAAAAATCATCTTGATGAATAACAAGGTAAATAATTTGTAATTTACATAAGAGGCTATGGATATTGAATTTGACCTAGTTTTGTCTAAGATATTGAAGAAGGAAGTTTTAAAATGTATTATAATTATTTTAAATAGTCAATAAGTAGTAAAACTTGGTATAATCAAAGTCCTCATCATTTAGAAAAAAAATCCAAAGGCAAATTTTTGATGAAACATGTTAAAACTCCAACAAATAAAAAGAGAAAGTGTTTCCTATTGTAGTCATATAAAATGTCCAAATTGGTAGCTTAAGTTTGTCTTGTGACACCCAATACACATGACCTTCTTGAATGTTCTCATAACTCTTCTAGACACCTTTTAGCTTGTAATTGATCATTTGTAGACTTCTAAAACTTGATTCTAGCTCATCCATATTGCATTTCCCATGCCAATTTTATCCCCCCAACTCTTGAGCCTCTAGGACAAGAGCACAAAACCTGGACTATAGCGTTGGACCCTAAGATATCCCATTTTCAGTGCTCATGTCCAATCACATTTTGACCCCAAATGACCATTTCCATCTAATTCCTATTCTTCATTATGTCAACCTAGCATGAATGCATTTAACCCATGACTAATAGATCCTTATTAAATTCCATTTAAAGTTCATTTATAAATGAGGTGACAAATAGTACAAAGTAAGCAAGAATAAAAACAAACCACTAAGGCAAATTTCCCTAATCTCCACATACAATCACCCAACATAGATGCAAACATATTCAAACCCTCACACTAGTCCTTAGCCACCTCAAACACTCTTAATTTGGCATTTTTGCATCCTCATTAAACTATTGCATAAAGCACATTAAGTGGGAGAATTACATATGGCTTGATCCCTTTTCGTAGTATTGGTATGTACAAGGGGTGTAGATACATATTCAGTGCATCTTACACACACTTACCACCCCTCTTTCTCAAGTTTTATCAATCATAATAAAGGTATAGGTTTTTTATATTAAATAATATCTATAAGGATATCCATCAACATTTAGAGCTTGAAATTTCATAGGTAGGCTCATACAGAGACAATAGACAAAACCCAAAAAACTTAGATCTTTGTGACTAGTTTAGACAATAATGATAGGACCTAGATTATAGCACCAAACCCCAAAGTGTCTTATTTTTGGCATTCCTATCCTTTTACCAAATGAAATATAGATCTAGGTTCATGATACTATCACAATCATGCACAACTAATCTTAGCCTCTATCTCAACTATCTCAGTCCAATTTAAGCTAAGTTGCATTTCTCCTCATTTATTTATATTTTTAGAAAGGTTTAAAAGGCATAGTAAATTATACAAACTATAATTATTGAAACATTATTTACTAATTTATTTATTCTAGACCCTTAACTAAATTATTAATGAGACTCCAATATTTGCCAAAACTGTTAAATCATTTGGTGAACCCAACTTACTTCATTTGCACATAAAAAACCCTAGAGTGAATTCCTTACTAATTTTTCTAGTATTGTTTTTTTAAATTTTTTTCCTACATATTTAAATAAAAAATTCACATTTATTTTTTTAATTTACCTTAGTAATTTTAAAAATAATTTCATTCAAACCCTAGTTGCCTATACTAGGTCTCAGTATTTTTTATGTTTTTCCTACATATTTAAATCAAAAATTCACATTTAATTTTTTAATTTACCATGATAATTTTAAAAATAATTTATTTCAAACCCTAATTGAATATAATAGCTCCATTTGCTTCTTGAGGTATCACCTTACATGTTTTTGAGCTTTGTATCCTTTTTTATGCATACTCCAATTTGTTGTTTAGATTATATTTATTTAATATTCTCTTTCATTTTTTAAGTTATTTTCATTATACCACCTAAGATCCTTGCATCTCTTCCTTTGAGATAAAGTGAAATACTTAGTGGCAGCCCTCTTAAATTCACCTAGATTCCTTCCACCTAACCATATAACATGGATAAACAACCAACTCAACTTCTTGTTATAGATCCTACACATCTAGATTACACCAATTTATATGAGGATAATTTTGACGATGAGCAATATAAGAATAATAACGATGATACAAACACTGATGTTGATGACCCACCACATTGGGTTCTTGATCCACTTCTACCTATTGTTGATAATGATGTTGTACTCAACAAAGAATTGATTCTACAAAGTTTTAGAAAAAGACTCAGGGAACAACCTTGAAACCATACTCTTATCTTACAATCTATCATGGAATTAAAAAAATCTAAACAAGTTGAGTCTCTTATTCCCACAAAGCAACCAATTTCAAATGACACTATAGGGGCAATCATGTCTCATCAACCCCCTATAGTAGCCCAACCTTCCTCTATGCCACCACTAACTAAAACTAGTACATCTTTGTCTTTTGATGTGGTTTCCCTCGTGTAAGAGATAAAATCTCTTCAATACAAGGTGATACATCTTAAACAAGGTGATTCTAGGCCAAAATAGGCTTTGGATTATTTTTCTCTACTTCATATACCATTATCACATCATATTTCTTCTACATCCTTGCCACCAAGTTTTGTTCAACCCAAGCTCACTCTATATAATGGCAAGGGTGATCTAGATACACACTTGAGAGATTTTCACATAGGATGCTTGGACTATGTGCCAAATGACTGGCTACTAACCAAGCTATTTCCATGGAGTCTAAAAGATTATGCTTTATAATGGTTTTATAGTCTACCAAATCAGTCAATAAATGTATTAAATCCTTTAACCAACATGTTCTTATCTCATTTTAGAATTAAAATTGGTGATAAGGATTATTATGACCAAGTTGTAGAACAAAAACAAAGTTCAAATGAGCATCTCATAAATTATATTCTTCAATATAAAACTATCTTGGCTAAGATGACTAGCCCCATGGTCGATCAAGAGTTACAAGATCTCTTCAAAAAAAGTCTTCTATTAGCTTTTAATGAATCAATAATGTTAAAATGATTATCTTCCTTCACTGATTTATGTCATACACTAAAGGAAAGGGAAGTCAAGCTAATTTCAATGGGAAAACTCAAGTACACTAGCATATCCAAAACAAAAAATAAAGTAACAAAAAAGTTCCATACAAAGTAAAGACCAATGATATCAAAATTCAAAACCAATCTGTAGTTAATGTGGATACAGATCCCCCTTAACAAGTGGTTTTATTAGCACCTCCTCGATGAACTTTTACCAATCTACTAGTATCTCTAGCTAGAGTCTTATAGTATCTATTGGAATATAACATCATATCTCTCTCTCTTATTCAAGAAGTTAATCCAACAAAGCCTCTTCCACATGGATATGATCATAATGCATTTTTCAATTTTCACAAGTCACTAGGACAAAAAAAAAATAGATGCATTAGTTTAAAACACAAGATACAAGACTTGATAGATGGAAATGTTATTGATATTGTCACTCTAGTTGAGCCTCCTCAGGCAAAGCAAACATAGGACAAAATTTTGAAAATATTTTTAGATATTTTCCCATAGCATTCTAAATAAGAGATAGGGGGTACATTAGGTGTTCACCATGCATATCATGCACATCCGCCACCAACTACATATCAAACACCTTCAATTGAGTTACACCCTTTAAGTAACATGATTGGTGTGTATAATTCTTGAGTTCCATCTAGACCTTCTATCTCCTTCTCAGAGTAGTAGATAGTTGAGGATGATTTGGATTACCATGAACTCTTTATCAGAGCTTATATTAATCATCATACCATTCATAGTGTGCTCATAGATAATGAATCCAGTGTGAACATGTGCACTATGACATCACTATAACATTTGGGATATTCAAAGAAAGATATTACCCTAATGGACATAGTTATCAGTGGATTTGGTGGGCACATATAGAGTTTATTGGGTGAGATTGTACTTCCTCTATAGGTTGGTCTAACACATGTGGACACACCATTTACTATTGTTTCCAATGCATGAGTTTTTAATATGTTGCTTGGCTAACCATGGATTTAAAAACTTTGAGAAATACCTTCTACAGTTCACAGATGCATAAAATTCATTCATGCTAATCAAGTTATTACAGTTGGAGTTCCATAAGAGTTACCACTCCCCACTTCAAATCCATCTTCTACTTTGTAGTCACTATTTTTAGCTTCTCCACTAGTTATAGTTCTTCTTCCAATTCATATTTAGACACAATGGAGGCTTTCCTCACCAGCATAGAGAGTTCATATACCTCCATGGAAACTTCTTTTATAGTAACCATAATTTCAAGATTCTAGACAACGTCTAGCCATAGTGTTCACACCTAGGGTAGTCTCATTGAGGTCTCATGACTCTACACATAGATCACATGTTCAAAAAGCTTCTCCTACCACCAAATAGATCACTAAGAACCCCATAGTGGCATCCACTTCTTAGAGTTGTAGGGGGACCCCATAGTTGGTTTCTAATTTAGAGATTTCATAGCATTTACAACACACATAACTTTTAGATTTACAATATCATCCTCTCCATTATGCTTCATGATCACGCACAATCCTTCTCCTTGATACAAGACACTATGATAGGGAGTCTCTCATGAGAGTCATTGATTGGTATAATATCTTCTCATTATTTCTTTTACATAGTCTCCTAATGATTGATTATACATAGCTTCTTTTCAATTACTTGTACATAGTCTTCTTAGTATTGATTGTATATAGGAATAATTAAAAAAACACAAATTTTTTTTAATTGTATGCATTATCCATGATTTACATTTCTAATACCATGCTAGACTTGCATTTTATATTTTATGCTATTTTTTGTCAATTTATCTATATTACCATGCTTCACTTGATCTTCTTTGAGTGTGTGCAGTGACTTCTAGATCCATTATTGCTTCATTCTACCCATTGAGGGGGCATTCTACTTCTACGTTCAAGACATACACTGATATCTCTACCCCCTTGGGGCATCTTCTACATGACTACACCATCAAGGTTATGTCATTCCTACACCACACACTCTAGTTAACATGTTGATATACATTACTTACTATCTTACATAGATTACTTTATCAACACTCACTAGTATATACCACTTTTGTATTTCTTAGCATCTACCTAGTATTGTACTACATGTCTTACATACTTTCACTTCTTTTCTTGATTAGTTAGATGTGATTGTATTTATAGCATATTACATGGTTTCCCTCTTTATTTTGCATAGCTAGATGTGATTGCATTTCTCCATTCCTATTTTGTGTCTTGTATGTTCCTTAGGACATTTTATAATGCCCTTTTCTTCTATTCTTGTGTGTGCCTTAGGAAATTTTCCAATGTACTTTATTTTTATTCTTCTATGTAATTTTGGTCCTTATGCCAACTTTACTTATTTCTAATTGTATATGTATGTGGCATTTGAACATGCCTTGTATGCTTGCTTTCCAATTGGAGTGACATGTGCCCATGTCCCTTATTTTATTGGCCCCTTGACCACTCTTGTATACTTCTTGCCTTGTGTGCTTGTTGCTTGTTTACTTTTCAACTATTTGCAATGTCATGATCCACATCATGTATTATCTTGCTATCTTATATGCCATGATGGAAATCATGTTCCATCCCTCATTGACAACTAATAACTAAAATTTATAGTTGTAATTCAGTACATTACACATGTTTTTACATTGTTATATCTATCTAGGCATACCCCTATTGATCTAACAATCTCCAATACAAACTATGCTATATCTTGAGACATCATTTTGATTATCATTACTATATCATGTATTGTGTATCATAACACACTTGTAGGGCTCTTTGTTTTGAGGGAATTCATTGTAGGGTCTTCATTCCTTCCCTCAAAAGAGGGGTAATAAATAGGGGTTTTGTCACAGAGATTAGAGCTCCTACTGATTGAAAAAATAGTTTTCAAAACACTCAAAACAACAATTAGAGGTCACACCAAGTAGAATAGACTATAAAAATAATGATGATTACAGAACAATCATCAAATTTAGGAAAGGACAACAGTGTCAGACATGAATAATAGTGATGGACAATAGGGTGTCTTATTTATGGTGATCTTATCTAAATAATAAATAACCCAAATTTTATAGAAATAGGTAGAAAGGTACACTTAGCTACAAATTTGCCAAATATAGACTAGTTCAGATACAATAGTTTAGTACAATTTTTCTCAAAGAACCCACATATAGGGGGCATCATGCATTGTATGATGGCTCTCACTTCCAGTTTTAGATTAGGTAATTGGTATAACTTCTAGATCAGAAGCCATGTTATAGACACTAGTGATTGGGGGTAATGTGGGTAGCATATTTAACTTTTTTTTTTTAAGTTCAGTATATTACCTAGGCATTCTTATTAGTTGCATGCCTTATTTCATCTATAAGTGGTTGACATCATTTCAAAGTGGATTTCATATAAGCTTAACTTCCATATTATTGAGTGGCTTCCACATAAGCCTAGTTCCTAGTTCTAGAGTGGCTTTCATACAATCTTAATCTCCACCTTATAGAATGGTTGATATTGGCCTAGTTTCTAGTACACATTCGACTATCCATGTTACATTGTTAGATTTTAGAGAATTCATGGGATTTAAGATCCATCTCATATGATGCACATCCATACCAATATTAGTTCATAGCTTCAGTTAGGGGCAATGATGGAGCCAAAGGACTAGCTAGCCTTTGTATTCTTAAGCCACCTACTTAGAGGGTTTGGACATACAATCCAAATATCGATTAGCATATGCATGATCACATAGTTTCACTTAGTGGGTGATGATGGAGCTAAAGGTCCAGCCTTTGCATTCTTGAGCTACTCTTAGGGAATTGAGCACTCATGTCTATTCATGATATTACTCCTAGTTTCGCACATACCTAGCACACTTAACCCCACTAAACATCAAAATAGGTTTTGTATTATTTCATGTACTCAGTGAGGTGTATTCATTCCTTTCTCTTCTTCTCTCTTTTACCTAGATTTTGTACATTCTTTTTTTAGACATAGCATTTCTAGTAAGAACTAATCTACTCTTTTTTTCTCTTTTAGATTTACACTTCACAATTTGCTCTCTATATGCACACTCAGCATCACTCAGCTTCATGGGATTCACCCTTGCAGGTAAGTTTAGGTATGCTTTCTACTTTCCATTGTCCTAGTATTTTGATTTGTTGCATAACTATAATAAAGGGGGGGAGAATTTAGTCATATAAAATGTCCAATTGGTAGCTTGAGTATGGCTTGTGACACCCAATCCATATGATCTTCTTAAATTCTCTCATAAGCATTCTATACACCTTTTTTCTTATAACTAGTCATTCATAGACTTCTAAAACCTGATTCTAGCTCAACCAAGCTACATTTCCTAGGCCAATTCTATCCCCCTAGGTCCTGAGCCTGTAGGACAAGAACATTAGGCATGGAATATAACACCAAACTCTAGGGTGTCCCATTTTTTGCACTCTTGTCTAATCACATTTTGAGCCCAAATGACCATTTCCATATGATTCTTATTCTTCATTATGTTGACCTAACACAAATACATTTAACCCATGACCAATATATCCTTATAAAATTCTGTTCAAAATTCATTTAGAAAGGAGGTGATAAATCTTATAAAGGAAGCAAGAATACAAACAAACCACTCAGGCAAATTTCCATATTCTCTACATACATTCACCCAACATAGCTAAAAACATATTCAAACCCTCACATCAATCCTTAACCACCTCAAGCACTCCTAATTTATCATTTTTATGTACTCATCACACTATACACAAAGCACATCAAGTGGGAGAACTACATATGGCTTGATCCCTCTTCAGAGTATTGGTATGTAGGCAGTGTGCCCATATAAAGGGGTGTGGATATATGTTCAATACATCTTACACACACTAAACCCCCCTCTTTATCAAGTTTTATCAAGAACAATAATGGTCTAGGGTTTCAAGATTAAATCAACTCTACAAGGAGGTTCTTTGACATTCATGGCTCAAAATTTTACAGGCAAGCTCACACAAGGATAGTGGACAAACCTCAAAATTTCAAATCTCTATGACTAGTTTGGATAATATTAGCAAGACCTAGACTATAACACCAGACCCTAAAGTGTCCTATTTTTATCACTCTTATCCTTTCACCAAACAAAAACTAGATCTAAGTTTACAACACTATCCCAGTCCTGCACAATTGGTTTTAGCCTCAATAGAGTTTTAAGCTAAGTTTTAATTCTCCTCATTTATTACTATTTTTAAAAAGGTTTAAAAGGCATAATAAATTATAAAAATTAGTACTGTAATTATTGTAACATTATTTACTCATTTATTTATTCCAGACCTTTAACTAAATTAAGAATAAGGCTTCAAAATTCCCCAAAACTATTAAATCACATATCATATATGATTATTTTAGTTTCACAATTATGGAAGAAGGTGAACAAGTGGAATAACTAATGATTGATCAGAGAATAGATGAATAATTTAGCTTCCCCTTGGCAAAGAAAATAAATATATGTCTATTTTAAAAGATTGCTCAAACCTCATAGTCCTACGATAAAATGGGTTATTTGAAAAATAACTGATTGAATCACAAAATTTTTTTGATAAATATAGAATGTGATATCTTGCTAACTAAAGGAGAAGATAACATGGAACTAGTTTTATGTAAATAAGAAGATCCATCTTGTATCTGGATGGAAGAATCAATGGTTGAAAGTGAATATTCTCCAGGCACTTCCTTTTCATTTCCCCTTGTATAAGATTTCTCTAAAGTTTTTAAATCTAAAATAGTCAAGCCTTCATATATTGAAGATCATAGTTATGCCAATATTGAAATCAAAGAATATGTGGATGTGAAGCAAAATGAATGGTGCCTAATTTTCACTATAAGTGACATAGAAACTATCAAATCAGAAGAAGTTATTGAAGATGATGATGGTGATTAATTTAATGATGAATTCATTTTTGTAACAAAAAATAATGTCGTAAATAATATTTACACTAAATTCACTCCAAAACATATCCCTATTATCATTTGAGCTTAGAAAGAAACATGCAACACTCTTCACTCTGATTCATATCCTATATCTAGCATAAATACATCTAAAGACATTCAATAAGACATTGAAGAAACCCAATATTACTCAAGAATGATTACAAAAGATTAGAGTTTACAATGATTCCATTTCAAAACATGAAGACATTACTAGTTTATTTATTTATGATCATCTCCATGTGAATGATAGTCATAAGTTCCTCTTCCCACCTACTTTCTCACTAGTATTTCATGTGTTTGACCCTCATAATTCATATCCATTGTCTCAAAATGATAGTTACTTATCCCAAACAATTAATTATTTTGTATAGTCTTTTCATTTTCCTTTGTTTCTTATAAATAGTTTTGATTTATAATTTTGGTTTGTTTCTTTTCCTCATTTTTGTTTTGGTGTGCATATCTTGTTTTCAATAAATGCAAAATACTAATTGTTGGTCCTTGCTCTTCATGTATTTATTATTTTTTTTGTGCATTCTTGTAGATGTTTCTAGCCTTGAAACCCTTAGTGGAAGATCACATCATTTTCAAACATTTCAAAAAAAATATTGCTTTGGAGTGGATGAGATGATCACATCATTGAAGGATATATGATTATTATTTGATGGTTTAGTGTCTACATCTATATTTCCTTGGACACTTGCATTATATTCAAATGAGTTGAACATATCCAAACCTATGTCATTTCTATTATTCAAAGCTTTTTCAATTTTTGGAATGACACATATAATAGATCCTTAAAGCATTTCACCTAAGTATATCCCCAAAATAAACATTTGACAGTGTATTCAAAAGATATCTTTTGCAATCATGAAGATGGTGATATGAATGTTTGCTTCTCAAGTGATAGAATTCATAGATTTTTCATGAGTCTATTCAAGTGAGCATGGGGTAAACATGTAGAATTTTTAGATCAAGATATATATCTTGGTAGCATGTTTTCATTTATCATATTATTGAGAGTGTAAAATTGGTTGTTAGTTGGTCAGATCAGGAAATGAAAAATATTATAAATAAGTGATTTGGACCAACAACGCATGTTCATTTCTCATATGATTGAGGTAGGTGAATTGGATATCATTTGGTAAGATTAACACATGTAAATGAATGACATAATTTTTTTCAATAATATATGATAATAAGGCTCCAGTCATATGAGATTTTGAGTTATCTTGTATTCCTTTGGGAAATACACTCCCACAGTGAGAGCCAATTATTGTCATGAAATGTTACATTTCATGAAAACACCCCTAGTTTCACTTTTATAAGAAATTTGAGGTGTTAAAATGATAATAATAGTAAAAAATTTCAAGTCATTGTAGACATCAACTTTGTATCCCAATGGATAAGGCTTGGCTCACATATTAAGATCTACACTATCCTTCAAGCTTCCAAATGGTGAGCCATTGAGTAGCTTTTAGAGTAACATTGTGATGCATATGCATTCAAAGAAAATATTTTTTTCAATCCTCTTTTGGCAGTTTTAGTTATAAATTTGAGTGTATTGATGATCTCTCGATAATTCCTCTTTCAGTAAGGAAAATAGACTACAAAGGGAGATATAATCAAAGATACCAATTTTAGTAGAGGGTAAAAAGACTACTCTTGCATATGAATTCTAAATGATATTTTTAGGCTCAAATAGGGTAAGAAGATTTGATATCACTTTTTATTTCTTCATCTTTTTCATTTAGATAAAAAGGAAGTGCATGAGGTATCATATATGGTATTTTTTACAATCTAGTGAAGTTGTGAAGGATCATTGCTCAAAATTCATAAATCATACCTTAGAGATAGCTTTAACACTTGAATACATGTTGTAGATGATTTTATAACTAGATATTCATAATGGGATGTTAATTCTAGATAATGTTACATACAAGTTTTCCATCCTTGGACGTATGAAAGATGATTCATGAAGGATGAGATCAGAGAACTTCATGAACTTATATAAATGTAGGTATACTCAAGAAGAATCGGGGGGAAAGTGAAAATTTTCCTAATTCTAGATTTATTGGGTTTTAGATACATGTTAGACACATTATCAGATCCCCACGTGTGTCCAAACTCATGTTGGATCCTGACACCCTAGTGATTAGCCTTGATAGAACCTACCATGTGCTTAAACATACCATGGAACCCAATGTATGTCTAAACAAATGTTGAACTCCACCCCATTTATAAACCTCCATTGGGTCTTAACTCTTTTCCAAAAGTCACCTCAGACTCTAGCACTTATATGTGCACATTGTGAACCCCAAGCCCTGCAAACACAATCATCAGAACTTGATTATTTGTTAGACATACTCCTAGATCTCACTGATTTTTCAAACACCCTCTAGACTCTGATGCACATCTACACAAATCATAAAATCAAACACTATATTGGATAACCGCTAGGATCCCAACCTCTATCTGACACACTATAAAAATTTGTCCTCTTTTTAGCACACCATCATATTCTGACTACTATTCAATGACATTGCAAAGTCCACTTTCTTACAAAACCAACTATTAACTTTGTTATTCTCTAAACAAGAATATTTCTTCAAATATAAATTCAAGTTTCATGTTATCTAAATAGGTAGTTGGATCATATAAGATGTCAACTTTAGATCCCCTGATCGAAGAAGACATAAATATAAACTTTGGGCTCATAGATCTTGTATTTTTATTGCAAAGGATAACTGAAGTGCATAAAACATATTATGGTCAAAGCATTCATATAGTAGACTACCTTAGGTAGTTACCTCTCCAAATTTAATGTGGTGTCTAGAACTAGTCCTAAAAATGGCTAAGTACTATGATGTAGAGAAGATAAAATTCAATAATTCATTTGACCTTATCAACACTAGAGTGAAAATTTAAGGAAAAATCAAAATTCTCCAAAATATCCTAAATTTTATCCCAATGAAGAGACCAAACCTGAGAGATGAATTTTGACTATAAACACTTTGTATAAAAACTTTATCTCAAACTACTAAAATGAAGAGGGAGAATTATAGTTGTGCATGTAAACGAAGGAACTAGACATCTATCCAAGCATGCCAGGGAACCCAAAATATTTCCATGTAGACCAAGGAACCCACCATGTGTCTAAACATAGGGCAGAACCTATCAAGTGTCTGAACATCCAAACTCTATGTTGGTTCTTGTTTGATGTGTTAGAAATGTAATTTTATGAAGACCATTTTATCTTAAGTACACATGGTGAAAAAACTTCATCTTGAACTTCTAAAATGAAGGGTCAGAAACATGGATGTTCAAGTAAGGTAGAATTCTATATGTGTCCAAGTAGAGTATTATCTCCCTCAAGCCATAACTTTTGCATCCAAAATCCATTTTAGCTCTCATTCAATGCATTGTAAATATAATTTGAGGAAAAACATTTTTAGTCAAGGATACATAGTGAAAAATATTCATATTGAAATTCAAAAATCAAGGGGGGTATTATAAGTATAAAATCAAGGTGAAATTACTATAGCTATAAAAGTAGGGTCTAATATCCCTCAAGCCATAAATTTTGCATCTGAATTCCAATTTGGCTCTCATTCAATGTGTTGGAAAAGATAATTTAAATAATAATTTTTTTGAAAGATAGATGATGCAAAAAATTCATCTTGAACTTAGAAATCAAGGGGTAGAATCATAGCTAAATAAATAGGGTGAAGTTCATAGTTTTCAAGTTGTGAAAAAACACCAATGCCCTTTAGCAGTACAAATTGATCATTGCACTTTTTCAAGTCATGAAAATTGGTCATTGGACTTTTTCAAATCGTTAAAATTGGTCATTTTATTTTATAAAGTCATGTGAATTTGTTAATGCACTTTTTCAAGTTGTGTGAATATGTCATTACACTTTTACAAGTATGAATTCATAAATGCACTTTTATAAGTTTCAAGTCACGAAAAAATACGAGCACACTTTTTCAAGTTGTGAAAATTTGTCATTACACTTTTACAGGTTGTGAAAATTACTTAATGTGCTTTTACAAGTTTTCAAGTTGTGAAAATTTGTCATTTTACTTTTATAATTCTTGCATAAACACCAATTCATTTTTACAAGTTGTGCCAATTACTTAATGTGTTTTTTCAAGTTTTAAGTTGTGAAAATTGTCTAATGCGATTTTACAAGACCAAAAAAAAAAGAGGTGGTTATCTACTATAAACATCCATTCCAACCTATAAATATATGTTTGGGGCTCATTTGTAATGATTCTTGATAGTTACACTTTTCCAACAAAACAAATAAAGAGGAGGTATTATTTACAGCTTGATAAGAATCAATATAATGGGAAAGTATTGTAACCATTACATTCTAAATACTTTCATGGACAATGTATGTGTGTACATCCACACACACACACACACACAATTTTATTTTGAAATGTTGCTAAGATTATGGTTAATTAGTCAAAAACATGGGAATTTTGTTGTAGAATTTTTGCTTTGAATCTACATCCTTAATTTTTATAAATAATGAAACTTTGGTGGGGTGAAAATAGTGATTTTACACTTTTTATAAGAAAATACAAGATAGTTGTCATATTATTATTATTATAACTAGACAATTATTTTGGTTTATGTTGTATGTTCTTATGGACATGTAATGTCTTTCCTGCCCATTAAATTAGAAAGGTTTCCTTCTAGTGAAGTCACCCTCTTTTTTGACATTTCCAGAAAGTCTATGAGTTTGGCCCACTAGATTCTTTATTCATCTACCTCTTTATGCATATTTATTTCCTCTATCATTCTTCCTTCATATTCCATTTTCTACCATCTTTTTGTACTTTATGGTTAAAAGTACTAACCCATTAAAAACCATTTTTTTCTATTAATAGTTTCCCTTTAATGCATCCTTTTGGTTTTCAATAAAGGTATCTCTACATACTAATAGGAGAGGGAATTTGTCCTCATGTTGTTGGATAACTTAAGGAATATGTCCCCTCATAGCTGAATAAAAGTCCACATTTGTCCCCTTGACATTTTTTTAGCCAACACCCCAACAAAAAAAAAACCCCTCAAGGATAAAGAGGTCTGAGTCATGTAATATGTGTAGTGCTCAACAATGTAGGTTATTTTTATTATTAGATATGGTAGTACATTCTAGGTTATCAAGTGTTAAATTAGGTCCTAGATTTTATTTTCCCTCATCACTTTCACTTCTCTCTTTGGATTATATCCTAAATGTTCCCTCATGGTAATTATCAGAATACAAGTGTTATGGATCAAAGTAATGAATATTATCTTCCAAAGATAACATATTGGAAAAATATTATGTTATGCATAAACCATTTTTTAATTATAGTTGGATGTTGGATGAATCTTTTGGCCAAATATAATCTAAGATAATGACATATATGACCAAATAATGAGATCCATAAATTTTC
>JARHVA010001538.1:2260000-2357500 GCA_037957365.1 Torreya grandis | reverse complement strand
ACAACATTGAAGAAATTTACCATAAAGAGGAGTGCCACAAACATCATTTATTAATTATTAAAGGAGAAATACCACACTAGAAAGAAGTCAATGTTTAGTTAATTAAGTAATAAAACAACATTCATTAAATGGAACTATCAAGGGATGCCATCCTTGGGAAGACATACTCCTTAGAAAATACATTTGGAGGAGACATATCTTTTAATGGAAGGCTATGTAGGTATTAATAATAATCAAATGATAGGAATAGAATCATTCAATCACGTATTCAAATATTGAACCTTGTACAAACATCATGCTTTACAATCGCTCTTAAGGATGAAACCACTTAATTATGTAATTTAATTTCAAGGACAAAAACCTTTGTCATAAAAATAACCCAAGGATGAAACACCTTGAGGATTTACATTTTATTATTTAAAATATTATTCCAAGTGCAAGTTTATAATTATATAATATTATTTTAAAAGGAGTTCCAAGGAAATCAAATTGTTGTATAATATTTTGATTAGGGATATTGCATTGGTATCCAAGCTATTTTATTTCTAGTTTCTGAACCATGGGGTCACTACACAAGAATATTATGGCCATTTTTTATCAATACAAAATCTTTGAGCAGAGATTACAAAAGAAATATCTTTTTTAGATGTTATAGAGTGGAGTGAGTCACAAAATGAAACATGGCAATATGAAAAAGATAACCTTGATACCCTAAAGCATAGAAAGTCATTAAATGTACCTCACCTATTGAAGGATACCAAAGTGACTTTCAATGTTATTATGGATAATAAAAAAGACACTGTATGTGCACATTTGATTTTAAAATCTCTTAGCTATCTTAGAGAAATAGGAATTTCACATGTTGAACATGGAGAGATTTTAGAGATATGATTAAAACATCTAGAAGTTAATGAAGCCTATGAATTAGAGATATATTATACACATCTATCCATAGCAAAAGATGAACTTGAAGATGATTCCATGCTTGCTTATTTTGTAGGAGGGGCTCAAGAGGTATTAGAAAAAAGGAAAATGGAAAAATCAAGGAGCCAAGGTAAGAAAAATGGTGAAATAGAAGGTGGTGGCATAAAAGCTATTGGTAGGAAACCATCAGAATCAGACTTATCTTTGACTACAAAAAGGAAGGAGCAACTTGCATCACATTAGTCACCTTACAACTCAATTACACCAAGAACATATGTAGTAAAAAATGATGGTAATTCTAAAAGGCCCCTATACTGTGTAATAATAGAAGAAAAATATATAAATATGCTAATAGAGCATGTGGAGAAAAAGAATAAAATGGTTGAAAGCTAAAGTAAGACCCAAAAAGCACTTGCAAGGCCCAAGGAAGCTAAAAATGCAAGGAGAAAGAAACCAAATCTTACTTCTCAAGTTGGACCTTCATTATCACTTTTTGATCATACAAATAAATGTTACCTACCATCAGAACCACATATTTTAGATGAAGAAGATTATTATAAAGATGCATTTTCATATTTTAGTAGCTCTTATGATAGCCCTTCTATCTTGTGAAGCAAATTTAGTTCTTTATATATTACCCCAAGGGATTCCTCATTTGACTTTGGAACCCCAATCATGAATCCCAAATATGCTCTTTCCAATAAGGATTTGGCCCTAAGAGAAGAACAAGAGGAAGATAAAGATGTGTTTGAATTTATAAGTCTTAGGTTGATTTAGGAGGTAACATCTTATTTCATGGGATTGGAAACTCCACAAGCTCAACAAACAAGTCAAGTTGTAGATAAAGTTGGAGTTGAGTGGCTTATTCAAAATAATTAAATGGAAGGGTCACCTATAGTGAAATTGGAGGTGTTATTAGACACCCCTATTATTATTACACCACATAATTCCATGAGGAAAGATTTCATACAACTTGATCTAGGTCATCCTCAAGTGTCAAAAAAGTTTGAATGGCATGGTTGTAGGGACAAAGATTCATCTGTTATACATCTTGATGTCGTTAAAGTTGAAATATTAGGCATCTATATGGTTATTAGGATTGATGGGAAATTGGGTAAATATATGATATAATAATCTTCTAGACTTCATATTAAAATGTGTCTCTCTTTATGGGATGTTTTCAAAAAGGTTATAGAGGTAGTTGTTAACATACAAGTTAACTTATTGCATGGAATAATGTCTGATAAGGAGTACATGGTTATAATAGACTGTGCTTCATCAAATATATTTGAAAAGGCAAATATTTCTTCTAATTTAAGAGAAATTATATAAGGTAAATCATGTATACAACAAGTGGGAAAACTTAGTGCATAAGTTGAACAAAATCAAAGCATCATACTTCATGAAGATCAGGAGAGAATCCATGATAGTTCTATTACTAGTGATAATGCAAATCCAAAATGCTTCAATAAAGTTATATAATGGAATTAATTGAAAGTCTCCTCTTACTTTCATGGATCTTCAAGTACTTTGGGTTTCTTATAGGACAACCTCAATTTTAGAAATAGATATTTATGTCACACTTCATAAAATTTTAGTCATGGATCTATGGCAGAGCACAAAGCTAAAGATGTGCCTAATGCTTAGATCAAAGATAGATGTTTAGAGGAATGAACTCCATAATGATTTTAAGAAGCCAATAGAATCTCACATCCCTAAATTGACCATGATAGTAATGGACTATATATTTAAGCCTGATTCACAAGCCTTGGTGGTTCAAATGCAACAACCACATTAGCTTATAATTTTGGATTTTTGACTTGTAGTAGGTGAATATTTTGTGTCATCACTAGGTTCTATCACTGGAAGGGAGGAAGCAATGTATATGTAAAATGATCTAGTAACCATGTGTGATCATATTTATATTAATTCATATCTCTATGAGTAGTAAGAAGACATTATATTTCTATCTCTAGATCAACAAATCATTTCAAATGCCTATGATGTTGATGAGTTCACATATGATGGTTATGGGAAAATAATTTGCTTGATTGAAAATGATGATTTCAAAGGAAACTCTTGTTCAAACTTCCATCCCTTTATCATAGTTAGATATGGGAAAAATATTTGATTCAATAATGTATGAATTAAGAATGGCTTACAACTGGGAAAGTATATATATTTGAGTAACAATAGCCATTATTATGCCTTAGTAGAAGAAGGTGTTCTACTTGATGTTCATAGAAAATATACCCAAGAAGGAAACTATTTGGTTATGATGGTACAAAGGATGAAATTTAGTGTTCCCCACTTGTTTCAAAAAACCAAGGAATTGATTCCAATGGAATAAACAACTTTATCATTGAAATTCAAGCTATAACTCTGGAGCTTACATTCTATGATAGCAAAAAATAGTCTTCAGAGGATAACATTATAATTTAGAAGTGCAAATGTCATATCACGTTGTAGTCATTTTGATAGAGTATGAGTGGATTAAAGAATAAATGGTTCTAATCAACATATTGTTATTTGGAGACCCCATGTTCCTTCAAAATATGTTATTCTAGGTGATTTTATCACATCAGGATTTGTGCCTCCATCTCAAGATGTGATGGAAATTAACAATACCTATGGCTATGTGATAAAGTCTTGATCTTACAAGGAAGGAGAAGTAATTCTTGAACATCCTCATTTAAAATTACTTGAGGATAAGAAATTTAAAGAAGGGAGGTCTGTAATATCCCCAATTAAATCACTAGAAATCACAACATTAAGAAAATCATCCATAAAGAAGAGCACCAAAAACAATATTTATTAATTATTAAAGGAGGAGCACCACACTAGAAGGAAGTTAATGTTTAGTTAATTAAGTAACAATAAACATTCATTAAATAGAAGTATCAAGGGACACCACCCTTGGGAAGACATACCCCATTGGAAAAGACATTTGGAGAAGACATATCTTTTGATGGAAGGCTATGTAGGTATTAATAATCAATAAATGGTCCTAAGAAGAGAATCATTCAATCGTGTATTCAAATATCTAACCTTGTACAAGCATCATGCTTTACAATCTCTCTTAAGGATGAAACCCCTTAGTTATGTAATCTAATTTCAAGGACAAAAACCCTTATCATCACAATAACCTGAAGACAAAACCCCTTGAGTATTTACACTTTATTATTAATACAACTACATTGTATTATTTAAAGTATTATTTCAAGTGCAATTTTATATTTATACAATATTATTTCAAAGGAAATTCCAAGGAAACTGAATTCTTGTATAATATTTTGATTAAAGATATTACATCATCTCCATTATCTACATGTAGATTCTTTTCCAATAGTTTCTTTCCCTACCATAAAGCCCATATCTTTCCCTCTATGCTGTTAGCACTAGACCCCCCTACCCATCCTATTGCCACCATCTAAACACTTTTTGTGTTCAAAACCCTACTTCCAAAAAACACCATTCTTATTTTATTAATATTAATATAATTTATAATGAATATTAATATGATTTACAATAATAAAATCTATTCAATTGAAAAAGGTATATTGTGTAATTAAAACCCAAATTAGAATATTTGTTACTAGTTAAAAATGTGAACATCAAAAAGGTGTAATCAATTTAAAATCAGAATAAAAAAGTTTAAAGTTATAATCCTATGAATAAAGTTTAAATTATATAGTTTGTACATTATTTTTTCATCTTTCCTTTAGTTAATTAGTCCCACTTTCCATTTTATCTCTTTATAATTTTAATCGTTTGGAAGTCAGGTCATATGCCAATATTTTGAATTCAAAGTCAATTATAAATAAAAATGTGTTGTATGTCATTAACACACCAAAATTATCAATTATTCTCTAGCTTCATCTATTATGAAGCACCCTTTTTTTCACATTGTAAATATATTCTTGCTATGAAATTTTATATTTTTGAACATTTTTATTTACCACTTAGGGCCTGATAAGTTAGAAGCATTTAGTAAATACATGCTTCTAAATCCACTTTATTTTGCTTATAATATAAGGTATTGAAAAAATCATATGTTTTCAACACATGGGAGTCATAAAGTGAGATATGAGGTAAATAAAATAAAGGACATATTAGACAAATAAATCCTATAAATCAGATTTTAAATTTTAATACTTTTAGATCGAATGGTCCAAAAGTAATTTGGACTAAATTTTATGGTGCATATAATCTATCTTTATTTATCTCAAAATTTCAGATTTACAATCATTTTGATTTCAATTATGAATTTTTAAAGTCATGTTTTAATGTCAAATTTTATATAACATTATACACACACATATACTATTTCTATCTTTTTGTATTTAAATTATATTTTCCATTTATTAATTCAAAATTTTATATATGTGTGTGTGGGGGGTGATGATTAAATTAAATTAGTCATTCATTTATTTTATTATACCAATATGAATAGAAATAAAGAATTTTTGATATGTATAAAAATATAATTTTGTGCCAACTTGGAATCTATGTCAAAATTAAAATTAAATTAATGAGATTGTACTAAATGGATATGAAAATATAAATATTTTATGGATATTTTGGAAATAAAATTTGAACTAAAAAAAATAGAATAAATATTGACTTTACATATTATGATTTATGATTTCAAATAAATGTTTGAAATTATGCGATTAATATATTTAATTACTCAATTTTAACTAGTATAGGTTGTTAAATACTTAAATTTTTAAAGATAAAAAAAATAAATATTTAAATTTATTATTAAAAAAAAATTATATGATAGAATTAAGAAGATAAACTTAAACAAGTTTAACTATTTTTAATTAATATAATTTAATGTGTACTTTTTAAGATATAAAAAAAAATCTTCAAACTATGCTAAAAAAAATATCCCTATTTCTATAATTTTAAAAGATTGAGTAGATATATTTAACAAATTATTAAACATAAACTTATAAATATCAAATATTAAATAAAAAAATATTTTTTTATTTTTTAAATTAGTTACATAAAATATATTAATTCAAGTCGTATCACTTACAATTATAATAAGTTATACAAATTCAAAAAAAAAATAATAATACAACCTTCCTCACATCTACAAGTAGTGCCACACTCAACTTTTCTTTTATTCCTGTTATCTCATCAATCTAAGCATCTAAACATAGCTTGTGTCTTCACATATGCTTGGCTCATTTTTTTTTATGTTGGATTATGTGTAAAAGGAAGCCTTAAATGTTTGACATAGATTTTATATACATTATAGTTCATTTTTACTTGGAAAGGAAAATAAATACTTTGATGATTCATTCTTTATGTTAACCATTGTTAAGGTTAAAATGTATATTATCAATCATTAGTTGAAAGTGATTCCCTTTTTTTTCTTTTTTGGCCCATATATTTGATATCCTTCTATTATATTTATTTCAAATTTTCAATGTAATCCAATTATGCAACTCTTTTTTTTCATAGAATGATGTGTTCATTATACCAGTTTGGATCATATTTATAATTATTATAATGAATATGATCATACATTATAGTTGTAAATTGTGCTTCCTTCTTCATAGTTGTGATCATTCCTTTATCATTGTTTTGGACATAATTCTCTACATCCTCATTTCCCAAATATTTTCATAAAATAAATGAGAAATTCACCACAATTCCATATTGGTGATAGGTGGTAAGATTGGAGGGTTGAAAGTGGGGTGGGTTTTAATGATTCAAGTTTTCCACTCTCTTTCCTACTCCCTACTTTTATTTCATGTTGCTTACTTTTATTTAAATACTTAAATTATTATTTATTCTCGACATTAATGTTCCAATCTCTTCAATTTTATAATAATAATTTATTCTTCTTAAAAATTTAAGGGAAATAATTTTAGAAAAGATTTTGACCCTAGTAAAGATTATATATACTCGATCAATCTTCTTAAATATGTATATTAATCCATCTTCTAACTTTTCATTATAAAATAATGAACTACCAAGTTGTGCTTCATCTATCTACTGTCTAACACATTTACTATGGATTAAGACAAATTTTCTCTGCCTCCCCTTCTTTCCTTGAAGTCTGTAAACATTTTCTATCCTCTATTTCCCAAAACACTAGATTTGATACCTCAACATTATAAGCCTAGTATCAACATTATGAGCCTTTGAATATTATGACATCATCATCATATGATTTCTTAGTGTGGTTCTACAATTTATTCTCCTTAATCATATAAATTTCTCTTTACTCTCTAAAACTCTATTCATCTTATCATCCATTATGTCCTACATTCATACTATCTCATAGTGTAGATTTTTGGTTAGCCATGGAAAAAAGATTATTGCCTTTCAGCCATAAAATTCTTAACTCAAATGGATATTTGTGCTATGAACCTTATGTACATCATATATATACATATATATATATATATATATATATATATATACATATATATATATATATATATATATATATATATATACATATATATATATATATATATATATATATATATATATATATATATATATATATATATATATGCCTCCTTAAAATATGAATAAGCTATTACTTTGATTTGTAATAAGTAATTATGAAATATATCATATAGAATACATATATATCATTTATATAATTAAAATAAAAAAACTCTATAAATAATTTTTTAGATAAATAGTCATACACATTCTCTTCAAAACACTTATTTGGTATCAAAATTTGGCTTAGGTACTTCTCAATAAATTTAATCATGACCTAATAGAACTAATCATCTAAGTTCTCCAAACTCATGTCATACTTTATTGTAATTGAATAATACACAATAGAAAGAAATATAGACAAGAAAATAATAACTATATTTATAAAAACTTATTCCCTATACATAATATAAATACAAATATATATAACTATAATTGTAAATATTATACATCGTAATAAACTCAATCCTAAAATTAAAAATTAAATAAAAATATTACCATGATCCCCAACACATAACATAATAAATCCACTTCCATATATTCATCATAATAACACAACATAATATATAAAAACAAACATTCCTAAATACATTCTAACTGCAATGTACAACAATTTCCCTTACAATTTTTTTATACCGTGCATTGTCTTAACATATATTAATATCTGAGCAAAAAACTAACATTGTCCTTACAAAATTACCACACTCTTTTCAATAGAGTAGATAGATTTCTTTATGGGAAGAGAAAATATTTCAAAAATAAAAGTGTATATCATGTAAATTTCCAAGAGTGTTCATGTAACTTAAAACATCTCATGTAAGTATAAGCTGTTACCCTTCCTCACCACCCTTGCATGATAAACAATCAATCTTCTACCGTGAGTCCTCTTTATGGTCATGCTCTAGTGTTATGTGCCCTATTACTCTTCTTGGTATAATACATTGCTCACTTTGGCACTTGAATCATTCATCCTTCTACTTGCTATTCCTTCTTCCTTCGTCATAACCTTATATGTTTGCTCCTTGTTATTAGTATTTGGATTTTTGCTACAAACTGCCGCTCATCTTTCTATCTCGAATATAACTTCTCTTTCTATGTTCACACATTTATACTGTTTGGCACTCATAGTTAAATGTGCTCCCTAGTTAAGTATCTAAAAGTTTATTCAGCAAACAAATACCCATCTATGAACATTTTTTTCATATGGTTGACAAATATCAGTTGGAAAAAAAATTAATGAATAAAAGTGAATGAACATGTATAATATTATATTTATTTTTAGTTTTATATAAACATTGAATTGGATTCTTCTAAAAGTTAAAGGTGGGATAAATTCCTTAACATAACTCTACCTTTCAGGAGTAGAAAGTGATTTTTTTAAATTGTTTTAAATCGGCTTCTCAATTTATAAGTAAAAAATTTAAGTAGAAAATTTAGTTTCGTTCTAAAATTTAAATTTATATATAATAATTGTAATAATATTTAAATTTAGTTTAGTTTTAAAATATTATTTGTTGCCATTAAAAATATCTTGAAAATTTTTAAATTTTTTATTATTATTTTAAAATATAATTTTATTCTGAATAATTGTCAATTTAATTAGTAAAAATGTGTAGTTTACAAAGAACCTACCTTATTACTGACAAAACCTAACATAATATAAAAAATGAGGCTGAGCCAAAACGAGATGCTAATAACAAACAATGGACCACCCATCCTAAACAAGACACTGCTTACTCACCTGACACTATTTTTTAATTGACAGTCAAGTTCTACCCAACCTTAATGAAAGTAAATCTTTTCAGGGAGTTAAAAGTTGGCATCTGACCGAGCTCTGTTTGTTGGTGACGTTCATCCTCCTATCATTACAGAAAAAACTTTATTCCCTGGGTTTGTCAAGGGTCCTTCCCCCTCTGCAGTGAGAAAATATTGACCAAAACATTACCATCCATGTCGACATTTAAATGTGATTCTGTTAGTTACAAATAGTACTAGCTAGCAACAAGCTGACCAAGCTTACACTGAAATATGTCCTGCATTAAAATCATTATCTATAGCACTGAAACGGCATCTGAGATTAATGGTATCTACCGTCTTCCTAAATAGTAACAACAACATAGCAATAATCGTCTCTGAAATGATTTTTTTATTGTGGTTATTTTAACTAGCTTTTTAGTTATGATTTACTGTGTATTTCATTTCAGCAGAACGTTACAAGATGATCCATTACAATAAAATGATTAATCATTTTTACACGATAATACCTCAAATAAACAGCGAACCACAACACTCGAATGAAGAAAACAGAGAATGTTAAAATGCATTTAAAGACCGGCAATCCACCATAAGATGATAAAACTTTTGGGGGATCCATGGAGAAGGAGAGGATAATCTGCATAGAGAGGTCAGAGGCTTTGTAACTCTGTTAAGCCTCAAACCTCAGGATGCAGATTATCTACTCATAATCCCTGAACAAAACAAAATAACAGCGATCATAAGATAAATCATGGTAGTGACCTTATTTATACCAATCTGAGTCGAATCTAGGTGTATTAAAAAGATTAAAAAAGAGGAGAGAATATTAGGGTTTGGATGGTCGTAAAGGCAAGCAAGTACAACCTGTGTTTGGCTCCTCGCATTCTTCTTCTCAATTATGAGATCGTGCGACAAAGAGTACGCGGAATTAAATTTTTTGTACGTGGACTCAGTCCCCAAATGAATGGCTTGAAATGTGACAATTCATTAAGGTCTCTGATAATTCATGTGAGTAAATGCAGAAACTGAAACCATGCTGTGCTCAGCTGTCAATTTTATGGTCTAGAATTGTCATTTGGGTGGAACTGTCAATGATGCCGTCTGTTTGTAGAAAGTCGGCTAGTTTTTGTTTGTATGCAAAACACAGGTAACAAAGTGTAATAATGTGGTTGCTGGCTGGGTGCAAAGTACATGTTAAACTTATATTCCTCCACAATATTGTCTGCTTCAAGAGGTTGTGCTGTAGTAATCTTTTTTTTTCACAGAAAGTTTTGGTTATAAATGGGTGTGGATATTTTTGGAAGTGTTCATCTATAATTTTTTAAAATAATTTATGGAACTTATTTCTTAATTTTGTAGATATTATTTTCTTTTTGAAATTAACAATATTACATAAAAATGAATTAAGGATGCTCAACTCTATTATTGATGATGTTTTACTGAATCCAAGTTTTAAGTTTTATTCTTAATATATTTGTAATATTAAATTTTTAAAATATTTATTATTTTAAGGTATTTTTTTAATATTTCATTTTTTTTAAAATTTATTTTAATTAATATTTGATATTTATTGATAGATTTCAAATTTTTGACATATGTTGTTCCTTTATCTTTGTTATGTTTTGTATAATTTTGTATTTTTTTTTTAGTTTTATAAAATTGAAATTTTGACATCTTGTCAAGTTTAAAAAATGTTAAAATTTTAATATGGTTGACATTATGTAATTCCTAAATTAAATTTACAAAATTAAAATATATTATTTTATTTGAATTAAATTTTAAATTGATAGTTTTGAATGTCTTTGAAACATATAATTAATGTAGTATGATATTAGAGACATATACAAAAAGAAAGTGGCAAAAACTAGTTGGAAGTAGAAATTGTATACCTTGATTATAACTTTATCAAAAGACAAGTACACAAAGATATTATAGAATAATTATAATGGTCACTTTAATATTTTCTCTTTCAACTCCTCTCTAAAATATTTTTTCTTCCTTTACATCCGACCAAACATTAATTTTGTCACTCAAAATGTATTTGTTTAATTTTTTCCCCATTTATTTATCATGTCTTATGATTTTTATTTCATACATTAAATGACTCCCAAGCATTCTAGAATTGAACATGCACTGTCATTATATTATTACTCTACTCATACAACCTATTCATGTAAAACTTCACCTTTTGGGACTAGTAGTTAAAAGAACAAACACTATGGTTATTTGTGCTTGTGAAACCACCACTTTGTAAATAAAAAGAAGTTACAAAACCACCATGTAACAATGTTTCTAATAGAATTATTATTGTCATCATGTCATACAAGAAATAATCCATTTAGAGCTTTGATTCTAGTTGAAAGTGGGTTTCCTCTATTTAAATAATAAAATGCATTTGCTTTTTATGCAAGAGAATTTTAATTCACTTGTAATCCTACATCAACCTTAAAAAAAGAGTAGATTATAAAATAATAAAATTAATTTTATGTGCAAGCCTTGTTTCTCACAAGTTCTTTGCATTATTTTTATGATACCTTTATAAATGCAAAAATCCATTCTAGTGTTATTTTTCAGCTTTTGGTGTGTAAAAGTGTATTTGTGTTATTTTGTTTACATTATTTTATATTGTTGTTGTGGATATGTATATTTGTGTTATCCCACACAAGTTTGTTGATGCATGCATTTTTTATTCTAGTTTGTAATTGCTTGTGAAGCTTTATGTGAGTATGTTTTGAAGTTCCTTCTTTGGTTTAGTGTCATTTTATAAGGCCGACTTAGAGAATTAAGAGTTGAAGTCTTACATTTTCCAATGTTTAATCTTGAAATGTATTAGTATGATGTTGGTGCACAAAAATATGAATATGAGGATCATTAAACAACAACTCTTCTACAATTTTTTTTTGAATCATTTTGACAACCCTGTGAGGTTGTGACCTATGTGCAATGCTTTTTGGGTGCACATGTTCTTGTGATATGTCATACATTGGGATTATATTGAACATTCAATTTTTATGGCGCATGGTGATGTGTTACGAATATTTAATGATTTAGTGGGTTTTTAAGATAATTATTGTAATTGAGTGGGTCTTATGCCTATATATACATACCCCTACACTTGAGATAGCTAGTCAACGAGCTTAAAGATCATATATAAGTATTCTATGGAATAGCTAAACTTAAAAAAATTGTAAGTTAGAAATAAGAGATGAATATCTGGTGTAACACATATTATTTGTGATTGTTGTTTTATTCTCATTGTGTGTGTAAGTTGTATTTATCACCATTGAAATATAATAAAAGGACATTTTATTATTGCATTATTTCATTATTTAATTCTAAAGGTTGTGTGTTCTAAGGTATCTCTTCATATGCATCCCTAATCAAGACTACATCATTTGGTATCAAAGAAAGGTTTCTTCCTTACAGGAAATTGCATGGATAAAAGTATAATTTCTACACTCTAGAGTGTGGGTAGAAAATGGTGAATGCATCATCTAGCAAGTGTTTTTGTAGAAGGTTTAGTGATTGTTCTTTTATTTTGACAAAATGACATATCAAGAAAGATTATCTACAAGAGCTCCAAGAGTGTCCAAACTACCAACACTAGTAGACTTGGTAGCATTGATGATATATATGCAATCCTGTTTAGAGGTTATGGAAACTGTAAAATATCAAGGTGATAAAGTGATGGATGATAAAATCAATAATGAAGTAACAAAAAATAAATATATCAATTAATAATTTTATCTAGATATGAATTAAAGATGCTCAGTTTTAAGATTAATGACGTTTTTCATAAACTAGGATAATTTAACCTTACTTTGAACTCCATTTTCAATCTATTGTGGCATTCAATGTTTGAAATGTCAAATATTTTAGCTCTTTCCATCTAAAAGTTCCTTTTAAATAAAAATTTTATCCATATTAATGTCTAAATTTTACTATCCATTAATATATTTCAAAAAAATTACATATGTTTCTCCCTTATCTTTGTGTTCTTTAGAATTTTCCATCTTTCCCTTTAGTTTAGTTCCATAACATTGAAATTTTAACATATTTTCAAATTCAAGAGATGTCAAAATTTAGGTTTCCTTGAAATCATTTTATCTATAAAAACCTAAGTTCAATTTCTCAATTGAATTTTAAAAATTAAAATATGTTTTCCTACTCAAATTAAACACTAAATTGATAGTTTTGAATGCCTTTAAAAGATATAATTTGTCTAATCTAATGTTATAAACATATATACATAAATTACAACACAATAATTATGAATTTAATAAGATTATGAATATTAATAATAAGAATAATGGCATTTTAAAAATAGACTTTTGACATGTAAAACCCAAAAGTGGGGAAAAGTAGTTGAAAATAGAAATTACACACCTGCCTAATTATTACTCTAGAAAAAGATAAGTATAAAAAGAGATTACAAAAAAATTACAATGTTCACTCTAATGTTTGCTCAATAAAATCCTCCCTATAAACATTCTTCCTCTTTTTACGTCCAACTAAACATTAACTTTGTCACTCATACACTTATGTCTTTATCTATATTTTTCCCTTTATTTGTCATGCCCATGATTTTTATTTAATGGTCTATATGACTCCCAAACATATTAGAATTGAATCAAAATTTCCATTTTATCCTTACTTTGCTCATACAACCAATTCATGTGAAACTTCACCTTTTGGGACTTACCATTACATAAGCATCAATATGGTCGATAAACCATGGCTATAATTGTGAAACCAACACTTTGCATATAAAAAGTTAAAAACCCACCCTATAAAATGTATAACAACTTATCTACTTGAATTAGTGTTATTTTCATGTCATACAAAAAAACACTTCATTTAGATCCCAACTTCTTGTTGAAATGGGGTTTCCTATAGTTGAATGATGAAGTGCATTTATTTTTGATGCAAGAGCTTTCGAGTTCATGTGTAATCCTATATCAACTAAAAACATTTAGCTTATAATTTTTTTTAAGTTATTTTGTGTGCAAGTCCTTTTGTGTGTAAGTTCTTTGTGTTGTTTTTATGACACCTTTGTGCTATGCCCTTAACCTATAGTACGTCTAGGGATATATGTGGCCAATTTGTGACTTACACAACTTCATATTATCTTGTTGTATTTATTTATGTTCTTAGTATAGTCGGCCTATAGGCCTTGGCTAATTAAATTATGTATAAGAGGTGGTGGGTAGTCTTTTATCATCATATTTTGAATTATGTTCTTGTTGCATTATTATGGAGGTTGACCCCTCGAAGTGGCTTAGTCATAATATTCAAGTATTCTGCTCTTTCACCAATTGTTATTGTGAATTTTTTTATTCTTCTCTTAATTCTATGATATATAATTCTATTGTTATGAATCATATAAGTAATTTTATTACAAGTGGTATCAGATCTTTGATTTGGGTAAGTTTTTGTGATGTGTTATTTTTAAGGTTTGACATCCTGAGCACTAGAAGGCCAAAAAACATAACTTGTGATCCGATAGGAATTGATTTTTTAATCACTGTAGTTTTATTCGTGAGGTTTCTTTTAGAAAAAAGAAAAAAAATATATTAGAATTTTTTTATCTTGTGTAAATTAGTAGTTGTTAGATTCATCTATGTGAGACGATTGCAATGGTACATTCTACTAGTACACTTTTTTAGGCCAAAAATTTTCACCCTTGTGCACATTAGCAATTGTTAGATGCATCTTGGTGAGATTATGGTAATAATATATTCTAGAGGTACACTTTTTTGTGCTAAATGTTTTCACCCTGATGCACGTTAGTAGTTATTAGATTCATCTTGGTGAGGCAATCACAATGGTATCATCTACTAATACATGTTTTTTCAAGTCATGACCTTCTTAGGGTTTGTGCATGGTAGGGCCTAATACTCATGGTCATAGGAAAGGGAAAGAAACATATAAAAATCCTCAAAAAGATGACATGGAGTTATAAACTTATCCAAATATTTCATAGATAATTCAACAACTTAAGTCAAAGTTGTAGGGCATGGTATATAAAGATGATCTTGATGTGATTAAAGGGGACCTTATAGGAATGAGATAGGATCTGAATAGCTTCTATGATCAATTGCAATAAATAAATGAGAAATTGGCCAACTTTTCAACTCAACAATTGAAAAATAACTCTCCACCACTTTAGTTTGGTTCTTCTCCTCTAAATAATCACAATCCAACCATGATACAAAGTCATTGTTTCCAAATTTAGACCTATGCAAGTTTGATTATAATGATCCACTCACATGGATTACTCAAATTAAAAATTTATTTGATATACATCAGATTCCCTATTCATAAAAGGTGGTCATGGCCTCTATACGTCTAGAACCTAAATAGTTTATTTGGTATCACTGGTTATGTGCTCAAAAGAAAAATAAGGGTCTCTTGGTTTCTTGGTCTATATTTTTTGAAGAGTTTCAACTCCACTATCATAACAATGTCTTAGAAAACTATTTTAACCAACTAGCCAAATTTCACCAAACTAGGATGGTAAAGGATTACATTCATCATTTTTAGAATCTCTCCTTACATGTGGCATACATCATTGAGGAAAATATGATTGACCTATTTTTGGGTTTATTCAAAGATAGCATCCAATTGGAGGTTCACATATTTCATACCAGTAATGTATCTTAAGACATACCAAGGTCATGTCTAGATGAGGAAAAAAAGTTAATCAAATGAAGACTTTCACTAATGTGTGTCAACGCACCTTCCCAACACCACCATTTCCATGGCCTACTAGATTGACACCTCAATAAGTTGAAGAAAAGTGTGTAAAATATTTATGTTTTGGATGTGATATAAAATGGAGAAAAGGATGTCTATGTGTTGAAAAGAAGTTGTTTTATATTGAAGGTACCAATGAGGAGGAAGAAGATGATGAGGATTCAAGGGAAGGTTTGGAAGAACTTGAGGATGAATCTAAAGATCCTCAACCTACTATTTCTTTTCATACAGTTTCAGGCATTAGTACCCCTCAAACTCTTAAGATGATTGGTTTCCTAAAGAAATAAAAGTTGACTATGTTAATTGACTCTAGGAGTACACATAACTTCATCATGTGCAGTAAATTGGTTACTCATTTAAACTATTTTATTTACCCAAATCCATAATTTTAGGTCATGATTTTAAATCGTGATTTAATCAAATGTTCTTGAAAATGTCATAGCATTAAGCTTGTTATGGGAAACCATTTTATAGATTACCTTATGTTTATTATTCCCATGGTAGGAATTGACATTATTTTGGGAATGTAGTGGCTCACCACTTTGGTAACTATTGAGATGAATTTCTAGTAATTATTCATGGGGTTCCATTCAGAAGATAGAACCTTTAACTGCATGGATTATAGGCTAAATCTCCATAATTGGTTAGTTCCCATCAAATGATGAAGATTCTCAGAAAATGTGCAGAAGGATTTGTGGCATGCTTATTTTCCATAGATATTCAACCAACTAAGGAGTCTACACATCATGATTTACAAAGTGTGTTAGATGACCATTATGTTTTTTTTAGTGACATGTCAAAATGACTTCCTCTAAGTTGTACACATGATCATGCCATCAGGATAATTCTAGTAAGTACACCACCCAACATCAAACCCTATAGGTATCCTTGTGCCTATAAGATTGAAATTGAAAAGATGGTATAAGATATGTTGGAAACAAGAATCATTTGACAAAATCAAAGTGAATATTCCTCCCTAGTGGTCATGGTACAGAATAAATATGATAGGTGAAAGATGTGCCTAGACTTTAGAGAACTCAACAAGTACACCATCAAAGACAAGTTTCCTATTGTATTAATTGATGATTTTCTAGATGAATTTCATGGTGATATTTATTTTACCAAGTTAGACCTTTGCTCTAGGTATCACTATATTCACATCCACAATGAGGACATACCTATAATACCTTTCAAGATTTCATGAAGGCCATTATGAATTTATGGTCATGTCTTTTGGCCTCACAAATGCACCATCTAAATTTCAAAGTTTGATGAATACTTTTTTAGGCCATATTTGAGAAAAAATGTATTAGGGTTTTTTTTATGATATACTCAAATAAAGTAAAAATTAGGAAGACCATTTGAAACATGCGAAATAGCTACTTTTAGTTCTGGAACAACATCAACTTTATGCCAAATCTTCCAAATGTGTTTTTGATATCCAAGAGGTGGATTACTTTGGTCATATTATTTCACTTGAAGAGTGTGTAGTCATATAAAATTTGAAAATTGGTAGCTTGAGTGTGGTTTGTGACACCTAACCCATAGGTCCCTCTTGCTTTCTCTCATAACCATCATAGGCATCTTTTCACTAATTCCCAGTCATCTGTAGCCTTCCAGATAGTAATTCTACATCCTCTAAGAAACATTTATAGTGATGATTCCATCCCCTTAGGTCCTATTCCTTTAAGACTATAGCACCCAACTTGGACTATAACACTGGACCCTAGGGTGTCCATTTTCGATGCTCCTATCCAGGTGCATTTTTACCTCCAATGATCAGTTCCTTTCAGTTATTATCCTCCTTGTCATCCTAATGTGATTACATTCAACCCATGACCAACACATCCCTATAAAATCCCATTCAAATTTCATTTATAAGGGGTTGGAAAATATCAAAAGAAATCAAGAATACAAGCAAGACTACTCGGGTATACTTCCCTATTCTTTACATAAAACCATGCAATATAACCACAATCTTATTCAAATCCTTACACCAATCTCTATCCACCTAAAGCACACCTAATTTTAGCATTTTGTATCTTCATACACATAATTTCACAAATCACATCGAGTGGGAGAACTACATATGACTTGATCCCTCTTTAGAGTATTGGTATGTAGGCAATGTGCCCACACAAGAGGTGTAGATACCATTCATTGCATCTTACACACACTAACCCCCAACTCTTTCCAAAAATTTGTTAAAGCATAATAAACTCTAGGGTTTGAAGACTAAATCATCTCTATAGGGAGTTTCACAGACAGCCAATAGTCAAAATTTCATAGGCAGGCTCACACAAACATAACAAACAAAACCCAAAAAGCTTAGGTCTACTGGACAATAGTAGTAGAAGAGGACTATAGCACTAAACCCTAGGGTATCATATTTCAGCATTCCTATCCTTTCATAAAATGAAGGCTAGATCCTAATTTGGTGTCTCAATATTACATAGTGAATTTCAGACCCTACGATAACTGTCTTAGTCAATTTCTAGCTAAGTCTTATTTTTTTGACATTTATTTCTATTTGTATAAATGTTAAAAACATAGTTAAATTATAAAAATCGGTATCTTAAATATTGTAATATTATTTGTTAATTTCATTTTTTTAGACCCTTAACAAAATTAGGAATAGAAATCCAATATTCACAAAAAAATTAAATCATTTGGTGAACCTAACTTCATTTATGTAAAAAAACCCTAGGAAAAATTCCTCTAATTTTTCTAGCAATTTTTTATTTTTTATTTCTAAATAATTAAATCATAAATTTACATTTAAATTGTTAAATTTACCGTAGTAATTTTAAAAATAATTTATTCTAGACCCTAGTTGAATTTACTAAGTCATTTTCACACAAAAACCCTAGGAATAATTTCTTGCTAATTTTAGAAACATTTTTTTATTTTTTAATTTCATATTTAATTAAAAAAATCACTTTAGTTTTTAAAATTTCATAGTAATTTAAAGAAATTATCTTTCTTCCAAACCCTAGTTGCACATACTAGGTCCCTATAAATCAAGAATTTCCTAATAATGTTCTAATTTTTTACTTGCATATTAAATCAAAAATTCAATTTAATTTTTAAAATTTCTTAGTAAATTTTTTTAAAATATCATTTTTCAAAACCCTAATTTCATATATTATCTCCCCTTTACTTTCAAGGTATCACCTTACATATAATATCAGATTTTACATTTAAAAAAGCAAATAAAAATGGATCTCACTTATTTAGAAAATTTTCTTGCATTTCTTGCAAATAATAAGGAGACCATACTTGGTCCTATCATGTACATGAATGATGAAGTTTAACATATGTTAATACAAAGCTTTATTCTTTGAAGTTCATGATTAATTTTCATAATATGGGATGATATTAAGAAAATCAATGCTAAATATGCTAAGATACCTCTTGCCTCACCTCCCTTAGATCCTTTATCCCATCCTGAGCTATGTTGCATGGTCCATTTTTCTCTTCCTCAGGTCACTACCTATCACCAAAGAGCCTAGTTCACACCCCTTGTCCCTCCACCACCTCAACCTATTGGCTACCTTTGCTTTCCTCCTATAGCTACTACTAGTCATATACAGATAGTAGATAATGTAGTTAAAGTTGTTAATTGATATGCTACCATACCTCCCCCACCTAGTTAGGAGCCCTGCCACCCTCTTATTCCTTCCTATCCTAGGGCCAACCCACCCACATAGGCATATCTACACAAGGCATATGATATTATTGATCAGTTGAGAAACACACCAGCTGAGATTTCTATGTTATAATTGCTTCAAAAAGCCAATGTGTTCAAGGATAGTCTTTATCAGGCATTCACTCAGACTTCTATGCCCATTAATTCAAATCCTTCTTATTTTTCATCAGTGGTCAACACATTAAAAACTATAGAAGATGTTATTTTTTTTATCATGAGTACATGACATCTCAAATAGTTATTGATCAAAATTTACCATTGTTCATACAAGCTCAAGTCAAAATCAATGCACTTAGGAGAGTTTTAATTGATAGTGGTTCCAGACTCAATATATGCAATATTAAATTCTTACAAACCATGGGCATAGATATGGCATCCATGCAAAAATCATATATGAATATTAGAGGGTTAGATGATATGCCATGATAGACATTAGGCACCATTGCTTTGGATATCATGGTAGGACCAAAAACCCTCTTTACACAGTTCCAGGTCATGCCAAGTCCTCTTCATTATAATCTTTTACCTGGATGACCTTGGATACACACTATGGGGGTAGTTCTTTCTACTCTTCATCGATGTGTTAAGTTTTTCCATGAAGGATACCTATACACATGCCCAATAGATAACCATCCATTTAGATATTATTGAATTATACGGTCATATTCAACTATTTCACTAGATGGGACACCTCATATCATAGTTTAATCCCTACCTCATCACATTTCTCTTGATCAAACTATGATATGATGACTAGCACATCTCACACTCCACTTACTATTATGTCCTTAGTTCTAGATACTCAACCAGCCATAACAGCGTCAATCATTCTAGTTACTTCATCAGTTATGGTTCCTCCACCTATTAAAATTATATAATCACTGACAGTAGTTCCAATAGGACTAGTTGATTCTATAGATCTAATTCTTTTGATAGTTATAGATACTCTCATAGCACTGACATCTTCTGTTACTATAGTTAATGAGTCTCCCATATCATAGTTACCACTTGTGGTAAATTTTGAGTTACCATATGTACATGATGTTGATACATATTCCCAAGATACTTCAAATGATGATATGACACCCACACTCACAAATGACTATTTGTGTGGATTGAGATTTACACTAGTTAGCCTAAGAGAGTAATAAGATGACTCTAGATTTCTCATTAGACATCCTACATCACTCTTAACATCGTGCAATACACTCTCAGGATATACTCCATATTCGTGGCCGTAGACAGATCACTTGGCACATATAGTTCACATGGTTACCTCTGTGGATATAGAGATAGTCATTCATATTTAAGTAGGCAACACACAACATCAGCCATAGATTATGCTATAGATATTAATTGATCATGGATTAATCACACTACCTACATTATGACATAGATATATTAGTAGATTATCATAGTAGGATGGTCATCCATTTTGTCTTTTTCATAGGATCACAGACCATGATATAAAATCATGTATAGATTTACAATAGAGATTGGATAAACTATAGGTTTAGGGAATTATTCAGATTACATCACCACCCACACCAGGTTCACCACTTCCATCAAAGCCATCTACTACTAGAGTTAAACATCCTAGAGGGTACTCAACATCTTCAATGTTAGAGCAACCTTTAGTTCACCTTTGGTAGGATGACACCATGTATATAGAGTTTACGACATATGATTATACTTATGATGATGATGATCTTGAGATATTTGATGATGGATATGATCCATTCCTCCATCTTCATTCCCAACAAGCTCCATCCTTGAACCCTTTACCCCCTCCATCCTAGTGTTTTATGTCATTGTGTACATATTTCTTTATTCATATGCTTGTAAATACCTTCCTTTCAAATTACTTGTACATAGTTTCTCAGTATTTCTTGTACATAGTCTTCTTATGATTTATTTTACATAGCTCAAATATGTCAAAATATAAAAACATTTAAATATTAAAAAATACAAAAACATTCAAATAATTCAAAACATCAAAAATATTTCAATTGTATGCATTATCCATGCCTTACATCTCTACTACTATGCTAGACTTACATTTGTTGGCCTATGCTATTGTTTGTTGATTTATCTGCATTACCATGCTTCACTTGATCTTCTTTGAGTGTGTGTAGTGAATTCTAGACCCTTGATTGCTTCACTTTACCCATTGAGGGGGCATCCTAATTCTAGATTTGAGACATATATTGATATATTTACCCACTGGGGGGCATCTTTTACATGACTACACCATCTAGATTATGTCATTCCTACACCACACAATCTAGTTATCATGTTGATGTACATTATTTACTAGATTACATCAATTACTCTATCAACACTCATTATTATATAACACTTTTGTATTTCTTAGCATATACCTAGTCTTGTACTCTATGTCTTTCATACTTTTACTTATTGCTTGATTAGTTAGATGCGATTGTATTTCTAGTATATTACATGCTTTCCTTTCTTGATTTGAGTAGCTAGATGTGATTGCATTTCTTAGTTCCTATTTTTTCTCTTGTATGTGCCTTAGAACATTTGTCAATGTCCTTTGCTTCTACTCTTATGTGTGCCTTAGGACTTTTGCCAATGTACTTTGCTTGTACTCTTCTATGTGATTATGGATTTCATTCCAACCTTGCTTGTTTTAAATTGTATATGTATGTGGCATTTGAATATGCCTTATATGCTCACTTTATAGTTTGAGTGACATGTACCCATGTCCCTTTTTTGTTTGGCCCCTTGGCCACCCTTGTATGCGTCTTGCCTTATGTGCGTGTTGCTTATTTTATTTTTAAATTGTTTGCAATGCCATGATCCACATGCATTCTTTGGTTTTCTTGGATGCCATGATGGACATTATGCTCCATCCCTCCTTAAAAACTAAAAAATAACCAAACTTTCAATTATAGTTCATTATATTACACATGTTATGACATTGTTATATCTATCAAGGCATACCCCTATTGATCTAACAATATCCATTATAAACCATGTTATATCTTGAGATATCTTGTCAATTATCATTGCTATATCATGTATTCTCATAGCATAACACAATTGTAGGGATATTTCTTCTGAGGATAGTCATTATAGTGTATTCATTCTTAACCTCAGAAGAGGGGGAAACAAATAGGGTTTTTATTACAGAGTTTAAAGCTCCTACCAATTAAAAAATCAGCATTTAAAACACCCAAAATAACAACTAGACTTCAAATTAGGTAAAACAGACTAGGCAAATAGTGAAAATTATAGAACAATAATCAAAATTAGCTCAGGATAATAGCACCAAGATTGGAATATAGTGTTAGACAATAGGGTGTCAATTTTTGGTAGTCTTATCCAAATAATAAAAAATCAGATTTTTCTAGACAAAAGTAAAAAGGTAAGCTCAGCTACAATTTTGTAGATATAAACCAATTTAGAATCAGCAGTTTCAGTACAATTTTTCTTAGAGAATCTAGATATAGGGGGCCCCATGTACAACATGATGGCTCTCACTTCTAATTTTAGATTAGGTAGTTCGTATAACTTTTAGATAAATATCCATATTTCAAACACCAGTGATTAGGGGTAATGTGCATGGCACTTTTGACTTCTTTTCTTTCTGAGTTTATTTTATTACCCAAGCATTCTCAGCAGTTGCATGCCTTATTCCATTTTTAGGTGGTTGGCATCATTTTAGAGTGGCTTCCATACAAGCCTAACCTCCACATTTCAGAGTGGCTTCCACATAAGCCTATTTCCCAGTTTCGGAGTGGATTTCATACAAGCCTAATCTCCATACTTTTTTTGAGTTGGATAAGAGTGACCTAGTTTCCAACATACATTCAGCTAGTCACACCACATTCTCAAATTATAGTACATTGATGGGCTTCAGGAGCCATCTTAGATGACACAATTCATACTAGTATCAATTTATAGCTTCACTTCACAAGGCAATGGTAGAGCCAAAAGACTAGTTAGCCTTTGTATTCTTGAGCCACCTATTTAGGGGAATCAGACACACTGTACAAACATGGATTAACACATGAATGATCATCTAGCTTCACTTAGTGGGCGATGATGGAGCCAAAGGGTCAGTGTTTGCATTCTTGAGCCACTCTTATGGAATTGAGCACTCATCTTTGTTCTCTATATTACTCTCGGTACATCACATACCTAGCATTAGTCATCATCATCCAACATCACTCAACATCACAATAGGTTTTGTATTAGTTTGTGTACCTAGTGAGGTGTATTCATTCCTTTCTATTCCTCTCTCTCTCTTACCCAGCTTTGTATATTTTTATTTTAGATATAGTATATCTAGTAAGAACTAATCTAATCTTTATTTTTTTGTATATTTACACTTCACAACATGTTCTCTCTATGCACACCAAGTATCACATACCTTCATGAGATTCACCCTTGTAGGTAAGTTTAGGTACACTTTCTATTTTTCATTTATCATAGTATTTCACTTTGTTGTATCAGTAGAATAAAGGGGGGAATTGTAGTCATAAAAAATGTGAAAATTGGTAGCTTGAGTGTGACTTGTGACACCCAACCCTTAGGTCCCTCTTGTTTGATCTCATGACCCTCATAGGTATATTTCCATTGATTCTTAGTCATCCATAGCCTTCCAAATAGTAATTCCACCTCCTCTAGGCAATATTTTTAGTGATGATTCCATCCCCCTAGATCTTGTTCCTTCAGGACTATAGCACCCAAATTGGACTATAGCATCAAACCCTAGGGTATCTATTTCTAATGCTCTTGTCCAAGTGAATTTTTACCTCCAATGATTAATTCCTTTTGGTTATTATCCTCCTTATTAGCCTAACATTAATACATTCAACCCATGACCAATAGATCTCTATAAAATCCCATTCAAAGTTAATTTAGAATGGGTTGGAAAATATCACTAAGCAACCAAGAATACAATTAAGATTACTCAGGTATACTTCACTATTCTCTACATACAGATATCCAATACAACCACAAGTTTATTCAAATCTTTACACTAGTCCCTAGCCACCTCAAACACACCCAGTTTTAACATTTTGTATACACATAATTATACAAAACACATCAAGTGGGAGAACTACATACGGCTTGATCCCTCTTCATAGTATTGGTATGTAGGCAGCGTTCCCATACAATGGGTGTGGATACACGTTCAGTGCATCTTGCACACACTAATCCCCCCTCTTTCCAAAAGTTTGTCAAAGCACAATGGACTCTAGGGTTTGAATAATAAATCATCTCTACAAGGATTTATATGGACATCCAATAGTCAAAATTTCATAGATAGGCTCACACAGACATAGTAAACAAAACCCATAAAGTTCAAGTCTTATGAACAATAGCAATAGAAAAGGACTATAACACTAGACCCTAAGTTGTCCTATTTTAGTGCTCCTATCCTTTCATAAAATGAAGGCCAAATCCTAATTTGTGATAGTGTCCCAGTCTTGCATAGTGAATTTGAAACCCTACAATAGCCATCTTAGTCATTTTCTAGCTAAATCTTATTTTCTTCACATTTATTATTATTTATAAAAAGGTAAAAATATAGTTAAATTATACAAATTATAGATTAAATATTGCAATATTATTTGTTGATTTCATTGTTATAGACCCTTAACTAAATTAGGATTAGGACTTTAATATTCCCAAAAATAGTTAAAATTAGAGTGAAATTTGATCCTTAAAAAATCTAAGCAATGATGGAGCAGTAGGCTCCCAAGTCCCTCAAGAACCTTCAAGGAATTTTGGGGCTAACTAGTTACTATCATAGGTTTGTCAAAAATTATGGTAGAATTATAGCCCCACTCACCTCTTTATTGAATAAATACTCCTTCTAGTGGACCAATTTAACTACCAAGGCATATGAATAGTTGAAAATGGCTACGTGTACAACTCTAGTTTTAGCTACTCCTAATTTTTTTTTTTAATTATTGTGGAGTGTGATGCATCAGGATATGGCATGGGGGATGTAATCATGCAAGAAGGCTGACCACTAAAATTTTAAATTCACTAACTAAAGGGAATAAATATGCTCAAACTAATCTATGAGAAATACATGATGGCTACTCTACATGTAGTGAAACAATGGAGACCTTATCTGATGGATCATCTCTTTCAGATAAAGATTGATCATGATAACCTTAAATATTTTTTGGAGCAATGATTGTCATCTAAAGAACAACAAAAATGGGTGACTAAAATGTTAGGATATGATTTTGAAATAGTGTATAATAAAGTAAAAGATAATTTTGTGGTAGATTCCCTCTCTCAACAAGATGAATCAACTGAGGCATTGTTATGTGCCATGACCATGTAGCAAGTAGATTGGATAGAGGAAGCAAGATCTGAATGGGAGAATGACATTGCTACCAAGTATTTGATTCACTTTAGTAGGGTTTTGAAAAATCTAAAAAAATTACATGGAAGGGGAACACATTATGGTATAAAAATATATTATACCTCAATAAGCATTCTCTCCTCAAACATAAAATTCTTTGGGAACTTCGTGACTCTCCTTTTTGAGGTCACTCCAGATTTTTGAAAACATATCATATAGTCAATAAAGAATTATTTTGGGAAAGACTCAAGGGGGATGTTCATAAATATATGGTTTAATGCATAGTATGTCAACAAAATAAAGGTGAAACCATTAAGACCCCAAGTATTTTATAGCCTTAATCCATCCCTAGCTAGTAATGAGAGGATGTTTCCATGGACTTCATTAGAGGTTACCATGGTCTAAGAATAGAAATTTTATCATGGTAGTTGTGGATTGACTCACTGAGTATGATTATTTGTGCTCCTTATCACAACCATTTTTTGCCAATATAGTAGCTTCTATTTTTCTCAATATAATTCAAAAAGTACATGGTACTTTAAAGATCATTATAAGTGACCAAGATCTAATATTTATTGGTAATTTTTGGATTGAATTATTATCATGTTTGGTCACCCAGTTGGCTCATGCTCATCCTATCATCCTCAATATGCTGGAAAAATAGATGTAGTCAACAAATCTCTAAAAGGGTATCTTCATTGTTTTATTTTTTATAAATAGAAAAAATGGGTTCATTGGCTTCCACTTATTGAATGGTGGTATAACAATTATTTCACACTTTTCCAAAATGTCTCCCTTTGTGGCATTATATGGGTATCACCCCCCATCCATCACTTGATATTTGACAGTAAATCCTAAGGTTTAAGTTATTGAAGAACACATTCACCATAAAAATGAGGTGTTATTTGGTTTGTGAGATAATTTAACAATGTAAAAAATATAATTAAATAATAAATAGATCAACATCATAGTGAGTGGCATTTTGACATAGGTGATTAGGACTTTGTGTATTTGCAACCATATAAGATGATGCATCTGAAGCAAAAAAAACTACTAGAAGCAAAATCACTAAGAGGGTGGGGGTGAATCAGTGTCTTTAAAACATTCTTTTAATTCCACTTAAACATACATGAACCATTCATATAAACATGAACATCTAGCAAAGCATATGCAATCATATAAGATCATGAAATTAGATAACACATTATATATCTAAAAAAACCTCAAGGTAAAGAAAAAATAATAATATCTAAAAATATACTGCAATCCTATAAGACAAAACCAATCTTTAATGAATCACCAACTCCACATGGAGCACCAACCCCAACTAGTCAAGCACCCACTCAACTAGGCTTTAACAAACACCAATATGCAAGGAGGCACTAATCCCATAGATGAGATAGCACCAACTTATCCAAATAATTGATTTGGTCACATTTAAAAAACTATTTTTCTCACATAATATATGATGATCACCTTATTTAGCTCTTCTCACTCTTTTATCCCTCTCAAATTTCCTTCTAGGCTTTTTTGGTCAACTAGGTCTCTTCAAGAGAAATTAGGTCATATGACCTTGATCTTCATATGTATACATACTATAAAATATTTATTAAAGATAATATACACTCATATAATGGTATAAAATACCTCTTTTCACTTAAAAATATATTATTTCATTCATTTATTCTCTACATTCTTAAATAGGCCTAAAATTACCTTGTATATATACCATTCCTTGTTCATATGCCACTTAGTCGGATACACACCCTTAGAATCTTAGGTAAGCCATGTAATATGACTTATGACATATCATAAAAAATATTAAAATGTATATTGAGTTCCTTTTGTACTATCATAACTCTATTAGTCCTCATTTCACTTTTAGGTCTCATGGAGACCTAATTCCATTAGGTCTACTTTAGGACACATTACACTTTGCCTTTATTACAACACTTTACCTTCATTAATGAATAATTTAATTTCATATATTTATAAAATATACCCAAATAAACATATTCTAATTTTCATAAAAAAAATTTAGCACCAATCCCTTCATGAACACTCCTTGTAGCACTATTCACAATTAGGCCTATGAACCTATAGAAAATATGCCAAACAAAACTGAAGCATGTACACAAGTTATTCACACAAAAATGAAAATAAATAACATTGACATAAAATACATGATATTAAAAACTTAACCATTTTATTTATACTTCATAACTCATATAAAGAAATACTTAAACACTTCTCTGCAAATAGCCCACTCAAAACTGCTAAAACACTTCAAAAGCTAGTTATGAAAAACTTGATCTTCAACACCTGAAAGAATACTTCCCATGACCAATGACACTTTAAAAATATTATTTTACACATATATAACACTATAACATAAAAAAATTACAATGTATAATGTTAAATATTGGTCTTGCAGACCACTCGTTTGATCTCACTACACACAGTGAAACCAAAACTAGACAAGCCATTTTGGTTTTAACATTTCAACCTCTTGAAATGATTTAAAATATTTTAAAAAGAATTAAAAATACTTTAAATTCATAAAAAAAAACACTATATATATTATATACTTCAACTCAGGTCATAGAATCTCAAACTCATCACTGCAACTTGCTTATCTAGAACTTCCAGTTTACCTTAAAGCATAGTCATGGTGATATTGACCTACAACACATGTATGACCAATTTAAAAGACTTATAATGAATTTATATGATATTATTATATCATTATATCATTTTTAGATATAAATATAATATATTCTAATGGAAAATATTGGTCTTTCAAACCAATCTCACAACCTTATATCTCATTGTCTCATCTGAACCAGACAAGTCAACTTGTAACTTTTTCACTATATTCACTGACCTCCAAAAATTCTACCAAAAATTAATAAGTGTTAAAATTAATTTAAAATAAAATTATGTACTTTTTTTCATCATATTTTCATGAAAACATATTCCTAATCATCTTCTCACTATTGCTTGGGTTTTTCATTATTTTCACCATTAGGCCTGTTAGTGACTGGCTAACTTGGATGACCAATTTAGCACACTTTAGGGATATAAAATGTATATAAAACTTTATGGACATGAAAAATGAGTCTCAATATTAATCCTTCATAAATTTTCAAAAAAAATCCAATACAAATTTTTATAGCTACAATAACGTCTTCAGAAACAAGCCTGTATCTTCACATTTTTTCCTTCCTCTATCTAACCACCACCATATGGATGTACTTGTGAGAGTTAACTACAAGATAAAAAATATTACCTAATAATTAAAAAACATATTGATCTTTTAATCATATCTTAAACATTGGATCACTATTAGGGTTCTAAGAGGGTTTAAACACGCTTCTACTAGTAACGATTGTTCCTAAAGCATAACCCCTCAATTCAAAAACTAATGCCTAGAATTTTGAGATAGGAACATTATCCATATAAAATTAATATATTATTTTTCCATGAAAATGTTTTATGAGATAAATAACACAATAAAATCCTTCTCAGGTTGAGAACCCTTCGTTATGTGCACTTGAGAGACCTAAAAACCACTTTTCATCCATTTTATTGCAAACCTTGACCTCAAACTACATGAAAAAACTTGAAAAAACATGAATCACCTATAAAAATTCTTACATGAACTCAAAAAACTTTAAATATTATCATGACCCCTTATTAGGTTACACACACTCTCTCTCTCTTTACTTTATAGACCTTGACCTGTAAACCACATTATGTCTTAAAATTAACCTTCATGCCTCTTTTCATGTGTTATATACCTCACTCACATACTCAAGAAACATCTCTCATGATAAATAGTTCCATACATCCTTCACATGTCTAGACAACATATCATGATGCCTCATTAGGCCAAGTAGGGTCTGGAAGTGGTCTAGATATAGACCTCATAAGAAGGTCTTACCTTTGTAGGCTCACCCTAAGAATATCATGAGTGATCAAATGCCTCACATACAAGATTAAAAATACTCAAACATCCATTCATGATTGTGTTCTCTCATCTCACCAGGCCATCTTGCTCAAACCTTCTCACTAAGACTTTACATGCCATGACTAGTGCCATGACTAAGCTTATCAAGCACTTGAAACTTGACAACTAACCTTGAAACACTTCTAAAAATGTTTTTACTTTACATATATGATCATATAATTCCAAAAAACCTCTCACAATATTGTGTTCACTTAATTCACAAAACTTCACTATGCATACCTTCTCATAGGGTCTAGACTAGGCTTCTCAAGATACCTTGTATTCAAGAACTACTAATCAAACATGCTTAGCTCAATGATATCAAACAAGAACACTCTTTATATATCATTATCACATCACTACAAAAATCTCTTTTTTATCAACATTCTCCCTTGACCTCATGCATACCTAGATCCTCATAACCATGATTCAATGTTTACTTTAACAACATACTTCTTTGTGACAACACTGACAACTTCAAGTTGGCCTGAACCTTGACATCAAACAACAAAAGAAACATTAGGTTTACTTCAAATTCTCTCTTGCCTTCAAATTATCTCTTGTCACATGGATTGCTTATTACATCAATGACATCAACCTTGACATCAATGACAACACTTCTCAACATAAACTAGATAACAAGATGTCATCTAAGTATTATGGCCCTTATCAAATCTTTAAAAAAATTATTAGTGTGGATCACAAGTTGTAATTGCCTACATCTACTCGCATACATATATTATTCAATGTATCTTGACTAAATAATTTAATTTGACATAGTTTTTTCACTCAAACTCAGTTACCTAAATTGGATGAAAAAATCCAAGTCATTCTGGAGCCTGAATAGATACTTCACATGTACATTAAGCAACTACAGACCAAAGCCATTAAGGAGTATTTGATCAAATGGAAGAACCTGCATTTTGAAGATGTAACATAGGAGGATAAATCATTATTCAAATAACATCTTAGTTTGATTCAACATTAAAGACAATGTTTTTTGAATGGGAGGGGAATGTTATGCCCTTAAACTATAGTGCATCTAGGGATATGTGTGGCTGACTTGTGGATTACAAACCTTCATATTATCTTGTTACATTTATTTATGTTCTTAGTATGTTCTACCTATGGAATAACCTTGGCTAAGTAGAATATATATAAGAGGTATTGGTTAGTCTTTTATCATCATACTATGAATTTTGTTCTTATTTCATTATTGTGGAGGTTGCCCCTTCAAACTAGCTCAATCATAATATTCAAGTATTCTACTCTTTTCCCAATTATTGTTGAGGATCTATTTATTCTGATCTTAATTCTAGGATATATAATTCTATTTTTGTGAATAATCTAAGTAATTTAATTACACTTTATGTGTGTAAAAAAATAAATTTTAGTCTTGTTATGTAGACTTTTGTGTGTGCATGTTGTTTATCCATGTGACCATGTTAGTGTACTTAAGTGCATTGGGTTGTGTGATCAAAATAGATTTAATAAATATAGTTTTTAGTTCTGAGGGGAGCACATATCCTAGTGAGACACCCCATTTAGTAAATAAATTAATGTTAAGCAATAGTAATTAATGTCACACATTAATTTATTATTTTATGTTAGTCATACTGGTATGTAACAGGGGAAGTTAGTTGGCGTTTTTGACTATTAGGTCTCATAAGAAGAACATGTAAATAATCTCATAAGTAGCTAGTATGAGAAGAAGCAATTAAATGTATGAGATACCCCAAAAAATTTCAATAAATTTTATGTAGAATAAATATGTAGTTTTATCTCCATGTAATAATCTGTACTTTATCCTAATATTGGTATTCATATGGCAGTTGATCTAAGAGGAAGCTATGGATGAACCATGAAAAATATGAAATCACAAATGCCCATGATGAATGAAGTTGTAGAATTTTTTTTAAAGTGAGTTTATTAGTTTTTAATAAACTTTTGAGAAATGTTTAGAGAGTGTGTGTGCTCGTAAAGAACAAGTTTTAACCTAGATGGCACCTAATTATGGAGAGGTTTGAATAACTTCTCAAAGGGTGTTAAATTTTTATTGAAAAGGGAATTTTTGGGCATTAATATGGCATTGCAACAACCTTTAACTATTTTTTTAAAATATCAGATGAAATCTTTGAAAATAATTGTCATTTCATTATTGGTAGGCATTAAAAGCTCTACCGAGATGCCTAAAACATTGAAGGAGGTTTATGGGGAATTCAAAGATTATAAAAAGGTGCTGAGGGGCATGTAAAATTTTATATTGGTGTCCAATTTAATATTTACATGCACAAATATCTATTTTTTAAAATTCAATCTCTAAAATGGAATTTGTACCTATAAATATGTTGGGTGTGGTTCTCTTTATTAGGCAAGGAGAGATAAGTGAGATAAGTGTTGGGGCATATCATTCTCTACCAAATCATTGAAAATATAAGTAAAAGGTTTGTAAATTATTGAAAATTGAAGGAATTCATGGAATTTAAATGAGAAGCACTTTATATATACCAAAACCTATTGATGTGGCATTCCAACTATTAAAATAAAATTCCAACTTGGCAATGGTGTTCCAAAAATCATGCATGGCATTAAATCTAGTAAAAATGTGTCAAAAGGTTAGTTTTTGTCTAATTTTGGGATTCCAAACAAGTGTGGGTCATATATTAATCTCATTGGATAAATCTTTTTATTCTTGAATTTTATTTTTACTACACAAATTTGTTCATTGTTGTATGATATATTTCTCTCTTTTTTTTTGTTATAGAGTCAAAATAAGGCTAATATAACATTTTTATGGGTTTATGTTTCACCTATTAACATAGGAGAGTTGGTTTGAAGGATTAAGTCAAGGCATTGATCAAAAATAGTTTTTATTGAAGTATTTATGTGTAAGTTAAACCCAAGAAAAAAATATTATATAAAATGTATTGAGGCTATTTTTTAAATGCATGCCTAGAAGAGTTGGTTGAGACCTTTTTATTAATACATTGACCATACTAAAGGTTAATAGGTCTAAGCCCACTAAAATAAAAATCCATTTTTTAATATTTTATCTTTTTTTAAAAATGTATTTGGCTTATGCATATAAGCATTTTTACGTCTAGTTTATGTTCTGAATAAACATAACATTCCATATATTTTGGAATGTTTGGAATCTATTGAAAGGATCATTTTTTATGTTTTCAAATTTCCCCATATAAGTTTTTTTATATAAAAATGTACATAATAACTTGGATAAATAATGTTTTTTAATGTATAATGAGTGTTTTTTGATGGAATCTAATACCCCAATAATTATGTAAGATTAAAAATGGGAATTTCATAATAAAAAGCAATTAATGTAACATTTTTCCATTTCTAATGTTTTCAAAGACAAACTTGTGTTTTTACATGTCCCCCAGGATCAAATATACTAAATAAATCCAATGGCCCACCCATTTTAAGTCCATTTCTAGTTTTGAGAATAGGTTATGTTGTAGTGGTGTGTTTGTATAGATGATAGGAGTGTATTTTTTCTATCTAATGTTTTTTTTTGAGTTATTTAATATCAAAAATGTGGAGTTAGTTGGTGATCCAAGACTACATGGACTTATCACCTCTCATATGATATTAGAATGATGTTTAGATCAGTATCTAAAGTGATTGTATAGACTGAAAGGGGTAGCCAAGTTTTTTATGACATTAGTATAAAAATTTCCATATGTGAGGATTTATTAAATTATCACCGAGATAGGGATTGATATAGTTAAGTATTACCAAGATGATGCTTATACTATAGTACATGTACATATGATTAGAGGGATGAGTATTCACATGATGATAATCATCATTTTGTCAGGTAGTGTAAGGAGATTGTAGGGATAATAATAGGCATAAGTCACACTATGTTATACTATAAGTATTGTAGTGGATGTGTTGACAAAGGTTGATCAATATAGGGTATAATTTGCAAGTGATTTATAATTTTAATGGTTTTATCAAAGGTAGTAATTTTTTACTCCTATATACATCTTTTAGTCTCATTTTTATCAAAGGGGTTTATTGGGTCATGTTATCCAAATATATTTAATAATGTTAGTTTTTTAGTTGTATAGACCATGCATATTCTAGTGAGACACCCCCATTAGTATATAAATTAATGTTAGGTAGTGGTAATTAATATTAAACATTGTTCTCCTTTGTTTTGTTAATCATTAATTATGTTACAAGTATGTAATGATTAAATTTAAGTGGTGTTTTGGACCATTGGGTCCTATATGAAAACCATTTACACAAGATTATTAATTACTCGTATGAGAAAGAATAAATTAAATTGTATGAGATGCCTGAACATTTTAAATAAAAGATATGTTGAAAAAATATATATTTTTATCTCCATATAATTATATATACTCTATCATAACAAGTAGATTTTTTTAATTGTGTCTCTGTGTTATTATGGATTTCCTTTATGCATGAGAATTTTTGTGTTACTCCAAGCAAGTTTTTTTGCATGTATCTTAAATTATATACTTTAGTTACTTGTGAAGCATTTAAAGATATGTTTTGAAGGTCCTTGTTTGTTTCAGCACTAGTTTAGAATAACTAATGTCAATTCTTATTCATTTAAAGATATGAACACTAAAATACTTTAGTTCACAAGTTTGTGGCATCTTATTCAATATATTGGTGCATAACAGTGTGAATATGAGGATCATTATAGAAGGATTATTTTATATGCATATTTTTTATTTGAATAATTATGAAATCTTTTTGAGGTTTTAATCTCTACAAAACTTATTCTAGGTCCACATATTTATGTGATGTGTAATGGTGCATTGGGATTGTATTAAACATTTAATGTTAGGACACATGGTGATGTGTTATAATTATTTAATTTTTTAGGTGAATTTTTTAGATCATTATTCTAAGTTGGTTGGTATTTTCCTATATAATAATGCCCCTTTAGTTGAGCTAGCTATTCAAAAAAGTTAAGGATCATATATGAGTATTCTAAGGAATAATTAAACTTAAGAAAATAGTGAGTTAGAAAGAAGAGATATGAGTATTTTATGTAATGCATGTCATTTGAGTAGTTTTTGTTATTTTCATTATGTGTGGAAGTCATATTTATATTCGTTGAAATATAATAAAAGAACATTTTTTTTTTTAATAAATTATTTCATTATTCTGCTATGTTATTTTGAATGATGTGTGGTCTAAGGTATCTATTAATTGATTACCCTAACTACAAAATTTTATATCAGATCAATGTTTTTTCCTTGCATGAAAGTGCATGGGTAAAATTTTATTTTTCACATTCATGAGTGTGGTTAGTAAATGCTAAACACATCTTGTATAAAGTGTTGGGTAGAATTAATAGTAATTGTTATTTGATTTTGAGGAAATGACACACAAATTAGGGTTCACTTTGAGAGTGGCTATAACTCCAAGACTTACATACTTTGTAGGATTGGTGAGAGATACACAATCCCATTTAGATATAATGAAAACCACACAATGTAAGGGTGTTTGGGTGGTGGATGATGAAAGAGATAATTATGTCACATAAGAAGCCTCTAATAGCTAGGTATAATAAGAGGTTGATGAACCTAAAGATAAATTCCTATGCATATTTGAGAGGATGACTAATAATCCAAATTTGGACCCTCTTGGCTATTTATGAATTCTAAGTCTTAAGGATATCATTAATTGTATCATTGGGTTAAATAAATACTTTGAACATTAAAGTATGTAAGAGGGAAAGAAAATAAAATATATATAATTTTTTTAAAGGCCACGCATCCTTATGGTAAGAACATGTGCAAGAATAACTATTCATTATAGAGGTAAAGCCAAGATCATGACTTGGTATAGACTAGTTGTGAATTTTAAGGCTAAATTCATACATTTTAATTACCAATTAAATTTGTTCAAGAAGTTAAAAATTTATGATAGAGGGAGATAGGAGTATAATATTACACTGAAGATATTTATAGACTCACCATCAAAGAGGGTTATGTTGAATATGAGACCAAGAATATATTGAGGTACTAGAATGGGTTTCATACTTCCATCTAAGCCAGTTTTAGTATGATTTGGTAATGATTTTTTGAAGAAGCTTATCAATCCGTGATGAAAATAGAGGAGACATTGTGCCACACATAACAAAGCACAGCATTAGGGATAAAGTTTTTTCAAATGAATAAATACAAAGAGGCAATAACAAATACTAATTTATGTAATATGGATAAGAAATAATCATTAACATAATAAAAATAATGTGCAAAGAGGTAGATTAAATCCTACCATAGGTAGAGGATCCTATGATTGATTTAGAGGAAGAGGATTTATGGGAAAATGTTTCAAATGTGGTGAAACTATGCATATAGTATTTGAGTGTCAATATTTCATAATAAAGGTAGTAAGGTAAATGATGTGGATGATAATATCACAAAAGCATAAGAGGAATGTTTTTTTGTCAATATATCAAGGTGAAAAATAGTAAAAGGGAGAGTATATCATGATGAAGGGGTGTTATTAAAACTAGAAAAAGAAGAGAATAGTTTTACACAAAGGAATTTTCTATTTAAAACCATTTAAAAATATATAGGTAAGTCCTACAAGTTGATTTTTGATAGTGTTAGTATAGATAATATTGTTTTTCAAGTGATGGTTGAAAATATTTTCCTAAAGAGGATTGTGCATATAAGTCCCTATAGAGTCTCTTGGTTGTTGAAGGGATAGAAACATATGGTGAATGAGCAAATGTCATTTTTGGTTGTGGATGGTTATTTCTTTGAATATAATTTTTGTGTTATTTTATACTCACTATTTGTAAATTATATGGTTATGCATGATATGTGTTGGGTTTATTTATATTCTTAGTTCTACATGACTAAGTACTAGTTGTGTGCCTAGAATAATGGAAAATCCCATGTGTTAGTGCATTTCCATATCATGTGAGTGATCTCATGCATTCATTCAAGGCACGTAGCCTAGACTAGTTCCCATCAATTCTATCACGTGATGGTAAATGGAAAAATATTACTTAGACACTTGGGTTAACACATTTTATCATTTTTATTATAAACATCATTCTAGAGTTAACCATTTAATGAATTCACATAGTGAAAGTAATCTAGGATCATAAAACATAAATAACACTAAATAGAATCAACACATCAAGGTTTAAAAAATATTAGTTTCATTGATCTCATTTGATAGGATTAAAAAGGTAATTCATTAAGGACATAATCTCTCTAGATCTTTATCTTAACATTAATAACACATATATATTCATCAACACTTTCTAAACTAAGACAAAGGGCTATTTATACATAAGTGAACCCCTTCTCAAAGTATATCATTAATACACTAAAGATGACAAATTAATGATTATTTCAAAGAAATAAGTCTTGGTGAGATATTACAATTAAGTTCCACTTGAACCAGGCCCAAAAACCCCTATATACTCTCTCTATGTTAGACATTAACATTCATGTTCCTCCTCCTCTGTGAGCTAGTGCTATACTCACACTCCCATTAATCTTTGATACTTCCATGAACTACTTTGTAGCTAAATCTACTTCTTGCACCCTTGTCTTATTCTTGTATTTCTCCAAGTCCTATGTCTTATCCTCCTTATTCTATGTTTCCTTATATTTTACAACACCCATTTATGCTAAGGTCTTCCATGTTGTTATCCCCTATTTATCTCTTATGCATTGATCTCTCCCATGTTATGGTCTTGTGTGTTCATCTTGCACCCTTGCATCTACATATTCATTAATAAAAAATACTTAAAATATATTACAAAATTTGGGTCTAACATTTACCCTAGACTAAACCAATAGTTTGTCCCAGACTATGTTTTTATTTCCTCAGTTGATAAAAATGTTGAATCTTCCTCTTGTAATTTATGCTTGAGTTCCTCCCACTATCTAAGGGTTATTTGAAGATTGGAAATAATAACTTCCACTTCACCTTTAAATCACTTCATGTCCTTGGGATTCTCCATAAAAGTATCTTCTTGAGTTGTCAAAGTCTCTAGCTACGTGGTTATTACTTTGTGAATGTCCTTAAGTGCCATAACCTCAAAACTTGTCCTTAAAGTGCTGAAAAACTACCATTCAATTACTATCAATGGATGCTTATTTAATTTTCCATCTCTTCAAATTCTTGGAACACTTTCACATGTTTTTCCTTGTCCTTGATTTGTGTTGCATTCTCAACCAATTGATGGCAGTATTGTTATTTGGGTAGAAGTCACTCTTCTAAAATTTTAGTTGGCTATGCCAAGTTGACAAAAACCCCATCGGTGATGGGAATTGGGGTACTCAATTTATTCAAAAATTCATGTCAAACATCCATGGATTTGATGAACTACATGGTAGCCCATAGTTTTTCTTGTTTAGGATCTACCATGTTTTACATTTATTCAACAAAAGGTCCACAAGTGTCTCCAATTTATTAATTGTTTCATCAGTAATGGGAACTCCATATGAAAGTGCTAGTTCACTTCTAAAAATTGTTTGTAAAAGGCCCAATGTCCTAACTTGAGATGCTTTAGTGGCATCCAGTTGGAAATTGAGTTCTTCAATTTCTTCTTAAATTTTGTGCCTCATTTCATGCTCTTATTGATATAGTTGGATAACCTCTCAATGTTTGTAGTGAATTTGGCCCACATCATGACTATTAAGAATGTTTTGCCTAGAAAACTCTAGGGCAAACTTGATGAGGGTTGCACCTGCTTGTGTTGGAGATCAATTTGTGGGACTTACCCAAAGCATGTTTGGAACATCAGACACTTCTAGGCTTATGTTTATGCTATCCTTTGGAAGCTCAAACCATTCTTCATCATGATACACTTCCATTACAAAAGGCATATCATGTTGAGTTTGTTTCATGGACTCATACTCAAGGAAATAATCCCACAAATATATTTGTTTGCCCAGTGTGTCTTTTTGGGATGTAATGTGAACAGGGGGTTCCTAATTTGTTTATTTTTGTTGCTCTACCTCTTTCATAGGTTCCTTTCCCTTTTGGAGATCATGCTCAAGATCAATAATTTTAGAACTCTTTTTTCATTGCTCAATGGTACTAGTGCCAAGGTCCTTTATGTTAGATCCTTACCCTCTTTTTAATTCTTCATATTTTGGACTCTTAATGTCCATTTGATGCTTATCAGTAGGTTTTTCTTCATTGGGCCCAATATGTTATTATTTATTAGGATCAAGAGTGGGTTCATTTGTAGGTGTATATCTGAAGATGTCATACTTGTGTCTAAAATCACCACTTAGGTTGCTTAATACTTAGTCTCTACCTAGGTAGATGGATGTAAAGAAACATCTTTCTATTCTATAGGTATCCCCAGGGCTTTTATTGGTGATGGGGATCTATTTTTTCCATTTAGGCTCGACCCTAGACTGTTCTTCATATTACCTACTTGAGTTGGTAGCCTCTAGTCTTGGCCTCTTCTCTTTAATTTGTGCCCTTTCTTCTACATGTGTTTATGGTTGATATGGGAGTGGTTCCTTTTCTAGATCCTAGCTTCTCAATGTTCTTTTTTAAGGCCTGAACATATATAAAATCACCCAGATCTACCCTTGACCACCTAACTTATATGGGTTAATATCAGTCAGTGCCTCTCTACATATGCATGCCTCCCTAAGTAGACATAAAGATTGCAAAGAGTGAGGATCTCAATTTAAATCTTGTATATGTCAATTTTTGTAGTGTATGCACCCTCAATTTGATTCATAGAGTCTATGAAATATCTAGCAGTGAATTCATAGGGTAGCTTGAGCCATGGTGACAAATTTTTAATGATTTCCATCCAAATTTATGTGAGGTAGTAGTGTTTATTTATATAAAACACATAATAGGCTCCCATATATGAGATAAACTCCTTGGGTATGTGCTATTTGTTCCCAAATACCTCTTTCATGCCATTAAACCAATCCTTCATCTTTGCTTTACAAGAGGGTGTGAAGACACTAGGGTAGGTGAACTGTTTGAACCTTTCAGCAGGGGAATTATGCTTTGGTGGGTACATCCACTTTAGTTCCTTATCAAAATACTCTATGATGCCAATTTCACCAAAAAACTAGTAGCAACAAAATTACACCCCAAGGAAACTTATAGTTAGGTAGGTGATGTGCCTTCTTAGCGTCCTGCTTAATTTTCTTAGCAAAGTTCAAAGAGTAATTTTAATTTATTCCATTGGCTACTTGGATAGTGACATAAAGGTGTGACATATCCACTTACTTCCACCTATCTATGACTCTCAGCTTTCTTGTGGCCAATCACACGCTACTTAAATTATGGTATTAGTCAGGCTTGTGATGTACATGGCATGGGCTTCCTTTTTATATTGTAGTACCACCATTATTTTATCAATTGCCTCATAATCCTTAATATATACACTAGAATCAATGCTTGAATAAATCAACCCATTAATTTAATGATTCATTCAGGGGTAATTCTCATTTTATGCCCAACAAAGAATAAGTAGTATTCATGAATGCATAAAATTAAATAGTGAACCACCTCCTACAGCTTTCCAAAATAAGGTAGTTAGAAGAGTTGGATCACCCATGAATCCTCTAGTAAGTTATAGATTATGAGATCATAGGTTATCTCATTCTTGGTGTTCTGGCACTCCATCCAGTAATCTTGTTACAAGTTAAGTTCATTTCTAGGATTTCAATGATTATAATCAAAGACCTAAAAAGTGTAAACCTTTGAGTCCTAATCATCCATGAGTAGAATTATTTCTAGGTATTTCATTTCTTTAATCAAAATGGGAGAGGGAAGGGGTGTGGTAGTAGCCTTCTTTCCTACATGCACCATTTTTAGGGCCTTTCCACTGGATATCCCTTCCTCCATCTTTGGGGGGTTTGTGTCTTGCATGTTGCATTCACTATATACTTATTCTTGGATATAAATGGTACTTACTTCTTCTACACCCTCATATTATTCTACTTCAAGAATGGGTAGTAATGGCTCTATGCTCCTATTTATAGTTTTGATTTAACTATATCACTAAATGAGGTCTCCTAAGCTTAATGCATGGTAGACCAATTCTCTTGAATGAATATGTTTTGATTCCTTTTTCTCTAGTCCTAAAATGATTCATCTTCTTTCTTCAACCTCCTCTAATGGTATTTTTTATGCCTGTAACTTACAACTTTCTCACACCCACTCATATGGTCATTTATCCACTTCTTTCATTAAACATTATTCACACAATCTTTGCTTTGTGTTTTGTCATCGAATCACTATGTAATCAACTCTTATTTCCATTTTTTCATGTTTTTTTTTAGATTTCTAATGGCTTATAAGTTTTCAATAAAATTGAAAATGGAAAGTCTCTCTATATTTTATAGTCTACCCCAAATTTTCACATTAATTCATCCATGCCACTTCATCACTTCAACCATTTAATGTTTTAAATGGCATATATTGGTGTCCATTTAGAATGCTTTCCATTCACACCACTTCATCATTAATAAATGTATGTCCCATAATTTTTGAGTTGTTGCAGATTTCAAAAAGAGCATGCTAGCTGTAAAAATTCAAAATTTCTAATTTGTTCATGGGAAACTACCTTTTCTATTTTAACCCATTTTTATAATGGTATTTCCTTTTCCATATTTGTTTCACTTACATGGGCCATGCCACTTTTTATGTGCCTCAATATATCTCTTGTGTGCATCCCTCATATGCTCTATTGTGTGTACCCCATTATATTTTAAGATCTTTGATCTAACACATTTTTCTATTATTTCATTCACATGCCTCCTATACATGCTTACTCTTTCATGCTTCCTTTATGTCCATCCTCTTTCATTCTCTTCTTGTGTGATTACTTTAATGCCTCCTCTATGTGCTTCTTCTTGTGTGTTTCCTTTATGCACCTCCTCTTGCACGCTCCTCATTCACACTTCTATTACATGCCTCCTATTTTACGCTTTCATTACATGTCTCCTTTTATGTGATTTCTAGTTTAAGTAACTTATCCATCCTCAAAATCTAACCCACATTAAAATTTGTGCATGTTCCTCCATATCATATCATAGTGTAATTCATGTTAATATATAAAGAGATAATGCAAAATACCAAAACAGTATCAAAAAGTGTCAAACCAATTATAAAATGTGCAAACCAATGCCACACTTATTTAAAAATGAAAAAAATACTAGACTAACCTAGTGGCATATGCATTATCCATTGAATTTAATAATTACATATAATGGTAGTGTTAGATTTAAATATCATTGAAATGGCCTGGTGGGATTTGGCCATCTAATATTTTTTATTTTCAAATTCATGTTAGATGGATAGTATTAATAATAAATGAACCATTCCATTAGATCCATAGTTTACCTTAATTGCACACAAACTTTGAATCATAGACCAAGATATGCATACCTAGATGAAAAAAATTGGTTTTGATATGTCGATCATGCCATGCTTTCTATTTTTGGTTCTCAACTCCTTGGCTCTAGTGTGCGATAAAACATGTTTCATAAAGCTAAAATAGAGCATCTAGATGCAATTTTAGAGACTCCTCATCACCTAATCTACATATGTATGAATACGTAAAGAGGGCACAAGGAACTCTAATAGTAAAATTGCTTTAGTGCCAAAGACAAGATTAAAAGTACTCTTATTCAACCTTTTGTATTTGGTCTAATATGCCCATAAGACTATAGAAAATCAATCATCCCAATTAGTATAATCGATAATTTCAAATCTTGGTCAATGCGTGACCCAAGAGCTTATTCAAGCCTCCAACTATGCCATTAGCTTAAGGGTGGTATGGAGTGGTCTTATGGTGCACAATCACGAGTTTAGCTAAGAGGATGCATATTATTTCATTGATAAAGTGAGTGCCATGATCACTAGTTAATATTAAAAAGCATCCCTACCTTGTGATGATATTTTCCCATACAAATTTGGTAGTGGTCATAACATTACAATCATGTGTGGGTATTACTCTAGCCTGATGGGTGAGATAGTCTATGGTATTAATGATGTACCACATGCCATTTTGTCATGCATATAGTTGAATGAGCCCAAAAAATTCAATATCTCATTTCTCAAATGGTTCATAATCAAGTATTATATGAATAGGCATAACATCCCTTCGATTTGTTTTACCTACACATTGATAGATGTCACATTAACATGCATAATTTTTGGCATATTTGAATAAGGTGGGCCACCACAATATACATAGGATAACTTTTCATGTTATTACATCACCAACATAATTTCCTCTTGTAATGCCCTCATGGACCTCTTTAATGACTTCTGCATAGTCATGTTGTATTAAGCACCTTCATAGTACTTCATCCCATATAAGATTTTATAAGTCTCTACTAATAAGATATAAAGGGGAAACATGTACAATTAGTTTCCTTTTATCTTGGGTGGTAAGGTTGTTTGGTGTGGATCTTGTTGTAATAAAATCCATAATTTAATCTAATTCTTTATGCATGTCCATAACTTAAAAATTTGTACATCAAGTAAATCATCTTCTATGGCATGTGTTGGTTCACTATATTGGATACGTGAGAGGTGGTTTGGACAAAAATTAACTTTATCAGGTTTAACAACCACATAAAACTAGAACTTTTAGAAGAGGATAATCCATCAATAGATGTACCTATTCAATATTGGTTAATTTACCAAATACTTGAGGGCTTCACGATCCATGTAGAATAAAAATGGGGTTATTAATAAGTATTGGAAAAACTTTTAAAGTGCATAAACCATAGACAAGGCCTTACATTCTATCATAGAGTAGTTTTTATCTACTAGTGTGAACTTATGGATAAAAAAAAAATAAGATGATCAAGGTTTCCCTCACCAAGTTGTGAAAAGATAACACTTGATGCCATGCTTGAAGCATTTATATGCATATGAAATGGTTGGTTCTAGTTTGGGACTAGAGAATGGGAGTAGCCACCAGTTTCTCTTTCAAGACCTAAAATGCTTTTTGGGGTTGATTCATCCATATGAATAGGCCATTTGATTACATAGCTCTTCCATTGTGGAAGTTATGTTAGCATAACCCAGAATGAACTTTTGATAGTAATCCATGTGACCTAGGAAGGCACATACCTTGTGTTGAGTGGTTGGTGTAGGGAGCTGGACAATGACCACAATTTTATTCATATCCAACAATATTCCATTCCAAAAAATAATATTTCCCAATAGAATCCCAAATGGGGTGATAAATATGTACTTCATATTCAATTAAATCTGAAGCTAACATCAATATTTGAGCAAGAGGTATAGATTGTCAAGATGATAATGCACTAAACCATACATGATCTAATCATCCAAGTACACTTGAAGGAACTCATGGATTAAATCCTTGAAAGCTTCCACCATAATACGTGAGAACACAGTCAACATATTCTTGAGGCCAAAAGGCATAAAATTATATGCAAAATAACCCCATTCAGTTTCAAAGGTTATCTTTATTGGAAGCTAAATGAGTGATAGGGGGGTGAATTATTCTTCAAAAACTTTCTTTAACAATCTTACTTAAGCAATCATAGATCATTTAAACAAGCATGTATATCTTAGCAAACATAAACACCAATCCACAAGAGCATGAAACACACATGAATACAATATATATGTGGGAAACCTTCAGAAGGAATAAAACCCACTGATGATGCAAATGGAATATATTCCTATAATACAAACACCAAATTTAGTGAATCACTCACTTCACATAGAGAACTAACCCCAACTAGGTAAGCAACAACTCAACTAAGCTTTAGTAAGCACCAAATTGCAAGGAGGCACCAACCCCCTAGACAACTCAACACCAAATTAGCCACCTAAAACACTTGATAAAATTTATAATACCTTATTTATAATATAATATATTATTATCTTCTTATTCATCTTTTCACACACTTCTATCCATTTCAAACTGGCCTCTAGCTTTCTTTGCTCACACAACCCTCTTCTTGACATGATTATGTCATATGACCTTGATCCTCATATGCATAACCTATATCAAAACTTAATAATTGATAATATATAGTCCTATAATGTTCTATAATACATTGTTTTTATTACCAAGTGTTATATTATTTTCTTACCCTCTTCATACTCACCGCATCTCGAAATAGGCCTAAAATTGCCTAATATTTATACAAGTCACTTGATCAGATCCTTTTTAGTCAGCCAAACATTATTATATTATTAGGTCATCCATGGAATGTATATTAATAAATATCATATAAATGGATAAAACATTCTTTGAGTCCCTTTAGGTCTGACCTATTTCAAATAGGCATTATCTCTCCTTTAGGTCTCATGGAGACCTAATTCCATTAGCCCTACTCAACACACATTACCCTTTGATCTTATTCAAACATATTAAAACACATCACATGGTATTAAAAGATAATATTTCACTCAAATATACCCTTTATAATCCTATCTAGGCTTCATAAAACTTTTTTTTTTATCTCAAAACACTACTTGGAGCACATCATTAGTATTATTCATATAAGGCCTATATATACCCAAAAAGTCTATCTTGAATAGCTAAAGAGAAAACACAACTTTTTTAAATAATAATATAAATAGATAATATATTAAAAACCCTAATTACCTTAAGGTCATCACAAACTTTATTATATGCTTCAACTTAGGGTATACATGCTCCAACTCTTCTCTACAAGAAGCTCACTCAGAACTGCCAATTAGTCTCAAAACATAGTCAAGGAAACATGAAATTATGACATATAATAGAAAATAATCAAGGAATTATAATGAATAAAAATTATCTTATAACCTCCTTAGAGTAAATTTAAACAAAAACATCATAATAATTAATGGTAACTATTAGTCTTGTAAACCAATTTATTGACCTTCTCTCTCATAGTCCTTACTCAGCCAGACAAGCCATTTTAGCTTCAATGTTTCAACATCTTACATTGACTTAAAACATTATATAAATCATGAATATATCATTAAAGTCCAAAAAAACATAATTATGTTCATTATATATATCAACTCATGGTATAGAGTCTCAAACCCATTGTTGCAACTTGCTTACCCAAAATTGCCAGTTTGTCTTAAAGACCAGTCATGGTGATTTTGAATTTCAACACCTATGCAGACACATTAAAAATATCCGTATGAATTTGGATGATAATATATGATCATTATTTAATTATTATATATTTAGATAATATGGTCACATGGAAATATTAGTCTTGAAAGCCAATATCACAACCTTGCACCTTCACTAGACATGTCAACTTATGAGCAACATTTTCATCATTACCACTAACCTCAAAAACATATATCCAAAATTAAAATGTATTATTTATATTTAAAAACATCCCAATTCATTTGTATCCATACCTAATCCATGATAACACATCCTTGATCAAATTCTCACTTTTACCTAGTTTTTTCATTATTTGCACGACTAGGTTTGTTAGCGACTGGTCAACTTGTATGGTTGGTTTAACACCAATAAGGGATAGCACCTACTCAAAAAACACCATGGACATAAGATAAAAGTCTCAATATAAAACCTTCATTCAATTATCAACTTTGACTTGGTCAACTTTGATTTCTAAAATAAATTTGTAATAAACAAGGTCTTTCTTGTAGGGTCCACTCATTCTCCTGACAAAAAAATCACACCTAGAGATTCTTGAGAGAGTAGAATTCATGATCCAATAGCTAAACTATCCAAACCAATCCATTACGATCATTTTATAATAATTTCTTTCACATTAGGTCATTATTAGTGTTTTTTAAGGGTTTAAACCATCTTACAGTCTTAACAATCATTCATAAAGCTTAGCCCCTTATTATAGAAATGAATGCTTGAAATTTTGAACTAGGCCCCTTTCCCATCTACCATGAATAACTTAGGTCCTCATGTAGAAGATGCACATGCCAATGAATACTTGAAAAACCTTCTCGAGTAGACAACTCTTCATCTTATGCACTTGAGAGACTTTAAGACACTTTTTCTTGCCTTAACCTTCAATTTTTGACCTAAAACTTCATGAATATGCTTAAAACAACTTGATTCAACTTTTTCAATGCTCACATTTGGAAACTGATCTTGATATCACATCTAGCCACCATCTCTCTTGTTGCTCTCTAATCCTTTAACTTACAAGTCATAATCATTTTTGAATATGACATTCTAACCAGTATCCAAGCTCTCAATGCCTCATGTGAAAACTCAAACAACCTCTCTCATTATTAAACACTATCAAGAATTATTCATATATCTTATCAATAACTCATGTTGCTTCATTAGGCTAAGCAGGGTCTAGAGGTGGTTTAGTTCCCTACTAGGTCTTACCCATGTATGCTTACCCTAAGACTCACTTGATTGATCCACAGCCTCATAACCATTCTAAAACAACCTCATACAACCTCTTTTTCCTTTGTGCATTCATCTCACAAGGCCACCAATCTCATACCTTCTCACAAGGTTTCTTCATGCAATGACCAATGTCATGACTAGACTTATCAAACACTTAAATCTTATCAACTGACCTTGAACCATTCCTTGATTCTTATACACCTTTATCACATGACTTTCATGCTCCTTATACAATATCATACCTCTACACATACTATTTCATGCTCACCATGCACATGCTCATGATATGATTATGCTTCTCAAGACACATTGTGTTCAAAGACTAGTACTTAAAAACATGCTTACCTTGACCTAAAAATTAAAATCAACCTTAAAAGAATCATTAGGTTTCCTTCAAATTCTCTCTCAATAGAGAGACATTATTAGATCATTTAATACTATTATTGTTGACCAAGTTTGACTTTTTAGTCAAACTAGGTACCTATAGGCAAAATACTTGAGTTTTAGGGTCTATAGGGGGTCTAAATAGATGATATAAGGTATTTAAAAGGTAAATTAATGTCATTTAATGTTATGCTACCTTTGGTTATTAGTCTCCTAGGTTTATTTATTTTTTTGGGTCATTTAGAGGTCATTTTAAAGTGCATTTAATGCTTTATACAAAATTTTTGGGAAGTTTGTAAGTGTAAAAAATTCATATCATGTTACATGTTTCCTAGGTAGTTTGTATTATATATTCCCAACTGAAATTTGGTGGGTTGATCAAGTAGGAGCATTTTTCCTTCAAAAATAGGAGCTTTTGGGCACTTGTACGAACTTCTCAAGTCCATCATCAGCCAAAAACATGGGAAGAGAAATTCTTCACCTTTCCACACCAATTTACATGTTTTTAATTCAATTTAAATTTAAAAAATGCATCTTATACTAAATTTTCTCCCTTTTCCTCTTGGCATGCAAAGGAAGGCTAACTTCAAGCACTTCGTATGGAAGGTACAAGTAGAATTGGGAAGCATGATTCTGGGGGTGGATAGAAATCTAAGTGCAATTCATATCCATAATAATAACTTTTTTTTTGGTTCTTTATTCCTTATGAACTATCATTTTTAATCCAGGTGACTTTTTGGGAGTTTGCATTGAAGAGGGGGTCTCCTTTTGAGCTAATTTCAGAAATTTTTGATTTAATTTCATAGGTGAAGTGTTTCCATGAGATCCTCATGGTATTATTATAGTTTATCCATTATTCTCTTGGTTTAATTATGCTCAATAACTTATCAAGCCTCTTCTAGGCTTGTTTTGGTTTGTCATATCCTGCTCTTCCATCTACAGGTGCCTTGCAGATGATTATCACATGATGAAGAGTGTTTTAATATTTTTATCAAGGTTTTATTCATGGAGGTTATCCATTTTAAAGTTTAAAATTTCATTTTATGTTATGGGAGGTCTCTAAACAAGCATACCAATGCCCATTTTGCACTCTCACTATCTTACATCTCAAAATGTGCATCTACAGGCTCATGATAAGGTCATCCTACCTTGATAAAAATATTGATAGGGTTTTCAACTTCTTGGAGACCTTGTAATTATGGTTGACGATCAAGGAAGAGACTCTAGGGCTTAAACTATGCACCATTGTTCACCTCCCCCTCCTACTGCCTATATGCATAGAATTCTTGCCTACAAATAGTCAATAGAGGAAAAAAAGTCATGTTAGAAATAAAAAACACATGATGGGATACTTTTTGAAGCCCTAATATGAAAAAGGCATTATGACAATATTGTTTAAGGTGTCAAAGTATCACAAAGTCTAAAAAAACTTAGAGTGAGTGGACTGTGTTTAGGCCCCCAACCCCTAAAAATAGAGGCCCAAGGGGTTTTTTGAAACCTTATAAAACATTATTTAAATGTGTTTGATGCATCTAATTTGATGAATCTTGTGTCCCTTGATGTAGACAATTCCTATGCCAAAAGAGATCTCTATAGGATAGATGAAGAGTGGTCTTCTAGAGACCCAAAGTTGTTTAAGAAGCCATTGAAAAGGGGTAGTCAAACCTACAGGAAGCTAATGAAGAAGTGACTCTACACTTCACATATAAGTCCTCAAGTGTGCCTATCAAGTTGAAGATGTTTCTAATGATTCAAAGGACACTAATATCTCAAGGAATCAAGTCAAAAGTAGAATTTGATGTTGAGACCTCCAAAAACACCATCCTCTATCCATACATAGGATTGTGAGAAATCACCTACAGGTAGAAAAGTAAAGGTTTGTGAAATGGTAATCATCATGGATAAGGTGAATGAAATTTTCATGGTTTATGGAAAAATAAATACCTCCAAATAAATATAAATCACCATGATCAAGTCCATCTTTCCCTAAAAGACATCTACAAGCCAAAATGAATGAAAAGTAACCACCTATAGCTGGGTAGATAGTTGGGTGAGATGTTGGACCTTGTAGGAGCTTTGAGGAAATTTTAGGGATAAAGGAGATAAAAATGAAAAAAAATGACTTTGGTAGCATAGATAAGTTTATAAATCATTAATAAGATACCAAATTCATCTCATTCTCACCCTAAATTACCTATAGACAGGGTAAGAGGAGTCTCAATTAGAAAGATAATGGGTAGTGTTGATGTGTTAGTGGTGGTTTAAGGAATCCAAATTAGTTCAAGGTATGAAATATTATTTATAAAATTGTTTTTTTCCAAAATAGGAGTCTCAAAAAATTTAAAATACCTAGTATCAACCTACATGAGTCATCAAACAAAGTGTCTCAGTCTATGACAGGCAGAGACCCAATCTAGAAGGGAGGTAGGTTTAGACTGTGAGAAGTACAAGGTGAATAAGTGAATAAAAATAATTTTTGAATAATGATAATTTAAAATAAGGTTATCAAACATATTTTCCAAGCCCAAATTAGATCATACATACCTTTAAGGGGTCATTCCAAATAGGGTTTCTTAGAGAAGGTAGTGAACTAAATGGAAAGTTTTCATTGAGAATTGACATTCTTCACGACATGAAGAGTAAGGGCCTTAATAAAACATAGAGTACTATATTATGATCATGAAAATTAAAATAGGTCTCATTAGGTTAAAAAACATGAATAAAAGGAACCTTTTCCAAGGATAACCATAGTCCATCATCTTGAAACTCTATTCACAGTCTTGCCTAACAGGTATGTATTAGTGTTTAGTGTTGTTGAAGGATCTAATAATTGAATAAGAAGATAATTGTTTTCATGGATAGTACTTGTTAATTTTAAAAACACATAAACTACTCATATATCTCAAAAAAATAGGATAGATACCCCATGTTCTTTCTTAGAATAGAGGTACTTTCTTTAAGCAAAATACAAGCAGGTTTGTGAGAAAGAGATGATTAGGTGAATATGAGATGTCATGGATCTTGGAGGAAAGTTTAATATGATGTATGACACACATGAAAAAAATTATAACACCCCACATGAAGATGGATCCAATTTTAATGGTCTGGGGAGCTAGATTTGTAGGCAAAATATAGAAGGTAGCCTTAGGCCAAGTAACCAAATATGAGGTCATGTTCACTTTTAGACCTAAATGTGATTCCCAACTAGTGGGAATATGTTTTTAGTGTCATATAAAATTTATTAAATATATTGAAGTTCATATGTTTTTAGTGTCATATAAAATTTATTAAATATAGCACGAGGTGAACACTCAAATGAATTTGAACATGTTTTTGGGTCACTATCATATGTTTATAAGCTTTTGGAGGTATAAAAAAATAAAGGAATCCCTTTTTGAGTCTAGAACCACTCAGACTTACAAGAAATGGTAAGAACAAACTCAAGAGGGCATTTTCAATTGCTCACTTATCTCATGAGGCTATTCATGTGATATAGAGGAGTTATGGGGTGTTATAAATGGTCTCATAGGCCATATTTGTCGAATTTTTTTCTCAATTTTGATTTCCCAACTTTATGAACAATCATTAAGATAAAAACAAGCATAAAACCCTTACAAACCCTCAGTGAAGACCAGTCTTTAGAAATGGAGTTGGAGATGCCACTAGATGGACTAGTTTGATTATAGAAAATATTTTAGGTTTAATATTACTCATGAAATATCCTTCCCATGCCAAATATCTATACAGAATTGTATGGATGGAGGTAAAAATAGGCTTTTTCTCACTATTTTGTGTGTTTTTCAGGTTGTAAGAAGTTCAAAGAGATGAAAGACACATGGATGGAAATATTGAGACTTAATATAGCTACCAATGTGAGTTTCATGACTTTAAAATGTTACCAAGTTCCTCAAATAGGTCCTTCAACTCAGACAGTCGAATCTGGCATATTGGACAAGTTAGACAGAAGGAAGGAATTCTTTAGGTGAAGTGATTTTAACGTAACCATGATGATTCAAAAGACATGGAGGGGATTTAAAATTATAATTAATTACCTCCCATGTGTTTTCATGGATAAAATATGATAATTTGGAAGCCAATTATTATACAGGGTGCATAAAAGGGTAATTTTGAGGGTAGCAGATGATGATGGCTCTCTACCAATTATTTTCAAAAGACTAGACATTCATATAATGCATGGATATGAACGTTTTATATCCTCCCATTACATACCAATAATTTTACCTATCCTATATTAGTTACAAGATGTTCAAATAGGCCTAATCATGAAGACAATTTTTCTATGCAAAGAGAGGAGTTTTGTGCCATTTTGCCTAACTTTGATGACTTGGACTGACACTTGTTACTCCTAAAATTTAATGTTTCAACCCATAATATATTCCCATGTGTGTATAACTTAAATGATCATCTTTACACATGTCCAAGTGATCCTTGGACTTCTTTTTCTCTCTCTCTTTCAAACTTTATAAGAATTGGCTATTTTGGCATTATATGGATGTTCCACCTGAGTATGGCGAAGCCCTGATCAATTTTACATCTTTAGATAAATAAAATGACTAATATTTTACCTATCTCATGAATTTTCATATTTTTGTTTACTTTACTATTTAATTTTCTTAGTGAATACTATGTATTCCTTAGCATTGTACTTCATTCTCTCACCTATTTGTAGCCTCTTCTTACAGGGCATGTGAAGTGTTCAAGAGATTTTCATGGTTGAATTGAGTATTACTTTCATTAGATTCATTAAATACATCTTTTATATTCCTCCTAACCTTTCATATCATCTAATACCTCATAATTTAGTATTGATGTGAGAAGACATAAAATTGGGAAAGAGTATGTTTTAGTTGGTGCCTTGGTCTCAAGTGTGGAGTGCAAGTGGTTGGAAGTCATAAAACATCTAGTGTATCACCTCCATATTTAGGTTTGATCTATGTTATTCTCAACCCTTTTCAACCCCCCAATTTTATATTAGTATAATCATGAGCTTAAATGGTGCATCAAGGGGAGAGAGCCCCTAATCTAGAGGTTCATCTCACAAGTTTTCTCACCCACATGAAGTGAGATGTCCTCATTTTTACACTTGGATTAGAGGCCTAGAAAACCTCTTATTATAGGGTGCATCTAAGTGACAATAATTACTATGAATATTAATGTCTAAAATAATATATTCAAAGAGGTAAAATCTATATATGTACAATAGATATCTTTGGAGTTTCTATATTAATCTATAGAGTACAATTGGGCATTTTCAAAGCATGACTGGATAGGTCTTCGAAGATTTGTAAAAACATCATTGGATTTTCTTGGAATATCTTCAAAATTTTCAACAAAACATCATTATAACATGATGAAAAATCATTGAAGCTGCTTACATAGATCTTCGAAGCTTGACTAAGGATCTTTGTAGATCAATTTGTTTTATGCCTAGTTTTCATATAAGGCACACAAACTCATACCCCACACACCATGCATCTTCACTAAATGCATGTTATACATCAATGATAACATAATATAACATTAATTACATTATATTGGCATCATGACAACACTATCCCAATAGTATTTATCTTTCCTTCAATAATTTAGACTTGGTGATACCCATAAGATCCATCGATGAATGTGTAGATCTCACACCCAGTAAGACCTTATAAAATTTCCTTGATGAAAGGAATTAAGAAAGTTTCTTACACATACCATATTAAGTAACCTATAATACACACAAATTAAAATTCAACCATCATTTTTGATACTGATCACTATGGATTAACCCATTCAAATTCATTAATGGGATTAATAACACTAGTACACATGCTATAAATTTCCTCTTTGACTTGATTGCATAGATTTGGGTTCATTTTATATGGTCATTTCCACACCAATCAATCACCATCAACCAACTTGATGTGTATTCTAACCAATGATGGATGAACTCCTTTCATTTGTATGTATTTCCATGTGAAAACATCTTGGTACTCATGTAAAAGTTCAAAGATTTTGGTTATCTCAACATCAAACTAGTAATTTATCATAGTGGATAGTTTAGGTACATTATCCATTCTAATGTTATATTTAATTACATCATATCTATGACATCATGCACCCCACACTCTATATGTCTATTTAAGTGGTCAAATGATGGATCTAATTGATCATAACTAGTACCCTCATCAACTTTGTTTACAACCTTTTGCTTGCCCTTTCTAATATGTTCCCTGTGTGCATGGTTTGGTTGCGAGTTAAATTCTAATGAAACCATGGAAATAGTATCAAGTTCTTATAAAATAGCCAAATTTTCCTTAATTACACCATGCACATGTTTTATCTATTCTTCAATGGATGCTTGATCACCCACAACTCCCTGATGAATCACTTAGAGATAAATTCAAATCCATCCATGGTGAAGAAAATGCAAAGGTAGAAAATATATCTTGTATGATGTGCTACCATGCATCTATATCTATGCACTTTTCTTGGTGAATATACCACACCCTGGCCTAGATATATAGGGTACCATACAATGCATGTACCCATAATATTTTTGGTACAAATGTTTCATCAGTACTCTAAAGGCTTTCACATTATGTTATATGTTGTTCTAGATAAGTAATACCAGTATAACTCAAGGTCGTGCAAACACAATTTTCATGGTGGAACCAATTATGCATAACTACACATACTTGTTCCCATTTATCTAATTGGTACCAATGATTATACCACCATAGAACATTTATCCCTTGAAATAAAAAGTGAATCACGTGGAACCTTTCATACTCATTAACATAGTAAGCCTATAACTACTATATGTATTCCTAGACCTCCATCTAACCATGAAACTTAGGTGCTTGTTCCAACTATAAGGGTGTTCTAGTCATCAAGTTTCCACCAATGAGGTGAAATTTTGTTTGGAGATGATCAAGCTTTGGAGAGGATATTAGGTGGTTATCTAAGACACCAAAATGTTCCTTGTTATATCATATACACCTTGAGCCCATTGGTTTCAAATGACACCAGTAGTGTCATAAATATACTAAGTGTCTTCTCATTACAAGATGTCATTAGGTGTAGGATCCACATTTCATGTCCTTGAGTAGTAATGTGATAGATTATATTAACATATTCATCAACATCAATGAGTTCCACAAATGCAGGTCCTGAGTCATTACTTATAGGTATGAATAAATTTTGAGTGTCATTCTCAAATATGATATACCTCTTCTTGAAATACAAGTCAACATTATCCATATAACACCAAGGTCAACCCAAAAGAGTAGGGGAGTCATCAGCTTCAATAAGCTTGATTATCTTGAAATTACCATTGAACGCAACTACCATGATGTTTATGGTGGCATCCTTAATAATGCCTATGGGTAGTGTGCAAGTCTTGTTGGCTATGAATAATACATGTGGGCATGGTTGCAAATTGGGTCTCCCCATATTTTTTCTAAGCATATTTGGTTAAAACATTAACCTCCATGCTAGTGTCTACCAGGATGTCACAGATCATCAAACCATCAATGGATGTATTGATAAAGACCTCTTTATCACACTATGGGTTTGGTTAAATGTGGGTCTCGTATATTATTTAATGGTTAAAAATATGGTCCTCTAAAGGATTCACCATTTTCTATCGTAACAATTTTTTAAAGAGAGGAATGATGTTTTCATTAAGTAAGAGTTTTCACATCTCTCAAAATGCATCATGCCTTGAGTCTATGGGTATCATCTCTTTGATTTTTGGCACATATTTTAGCATCATTATCCTTTAAAAACTTAGTTTCACCTTGGATTTCACAAACTAATTCCATTGTGTCATGCAATACTTCTTTCTATTATTGATCATCAAGATAGTGTTGCACATTTGATTCTTTCTACTAAACCTTTTCATTAGGTGGATTTGAAATTGGTTTGAAATGAGCTCCACTATGTGTAGTAATATTGATATTGGGTCTCTCTAGTATTTAAATGTTTCATCATGATGCCCTTCTCATTTCATTCTTTAGTAATGGTAGCATACAAATCAAGACATTCCTTTAGGTGATTCTCATTCTTACAAAAGGCACAGGTTGGATAGACTATGAATTCATGCTAGTAGTGGTCTAGAGAACCACACTTATAACATGTCCTTTTTGGAAAATCACCACCTCAACATCTGAAATATCGACCTCCATAGCCTCCTAGTTTTTATCTATGTAAGTTTGGCATGTACCTCACATGCATGCTTCATGAATATCATTAATGACCTGATAGTCATTAGTATCATGCATATATGCATAACATATTTTACAATATAGTGACACTTTATATTAGGTGGTTCATTTAAGTAAGGGACAACTCCTTAAATCATGATATTTGTTACAAATCTCATAAGACTCTTTCAGTATAGCATGAACATTCCTTCATGGATAATTGTTCTTATTATAGCCTTCCACTTCATAGTAAACACACCACAATCTATTTCAGATGTTGTGAGCATTATCATCCTTAATCTTATTTAGTTGATAATCCATTATAGTGATTTGAGCCTAAATGGGTTGATCCCCATATCTATACTTCCCATTGCTTTAGCAAGAGGTAAGTTTATATTACATCATGTGGTTCAATAAAAGTCTTATGAGATAAGGTTCATTGGAACAAAATTAATAAACCTCCCACAAACCATTGATCATGTTTTTTTAGGTTAATCTCAAATGATAGCTTCAAAAAAATCATTTTGAAACATGCATCATACATGTGCAAAATTTTAGTGAGCTCTTGCTTGATATCTTTTAAGGCAACAATACTTTGCTGCTCAAATTTAGGGAGATCAAATTATTAGATAAAATCAACCTTTAGTAATTCATAACTACCTATTAGGGAGAAAATTTTCAATACCATATTTGTGCACAATCTAATAAAGTAGTGAAAAATTAAGTTTCCTTTTTCTCTAAAAAAGTGATACCCTGAACTTGCCAAATGATTTCTCACTTATGAACATGTTCTAATACATTTTTGACACCTATATATTCAGGTAAGAGAAGTGTCATCTCATAGTATACTATAGGTACATTAGGTGGTTGTATTAGATCCTTTTGTGGCACTCTTCTAGGTCCTCCTAAATGATAAGGTGGAGGTCCACTAATGCCTCCTATGCCATCACATAATCCTCTAGCTCAAGTAGAACCATCATTAGTATTGCTTCCTACGCCTCCTACAATAATAGATGCACCAAAGATAATAAGTATTGGGGTAGGTTTATTAGTTATTATTGGGTTTGTAGTCATCCCACCAGTTAGATTTGGTCCATCAAGCATTCCAAGGTGAGCCATAGATCTTTCTTGTAATAGAAAGGTAGAAATTAATGGTAAATTGTTATCTTGATGTTGTACTTATATAAATTCCTTTATGGTTTTGGTTTTAGATTCAAATTCAGATTATACATTTTCAGTATCCTAATTTCTAAAAATAATTTTATCAAACTCAAATGCATGAGGATGCATTATGGTGGGGGAATTAGGTCTATTTAGATTGGGTTATGTTATAAATGGTTATCATGCTTCTTTTACACATGCATGTTCCATCAAAGGGCATGAATCCATGGTTAGGAAGTACTCATCATTCCTTTTTTCCCTCCTTTGGATTATCATAGCACTTCCAATATCCTCTTGTTTGCCTCTGAGATTTTTACCTCTCATATCCTTATGCCTAGATTCATCATACTTAAACTTCTGTAGTTCTCACTAATTTCCATGTTGAACTACTAATTCCATACCGATGCATGCCCCTCCATTTCCCCACCATTTATGTTGATCATGTATGAGAGATTTATCCATCCATGGGGAATTTATCAAGTCCATAATCTACCATAATCTTATTGATCTCTAAAGTAAATTTCTTGAGATATCAAGTGGTTCCCTCAAAAAGTTGAACTATGTTTCCTCTAGAAAAGAATATGTAGAGATAGCATATTCCAAAATGTAGTTATTGGTTTCTCCTTTCCACCACATGCCCACCACACATGTATAAAAATATTTCAACTTTGATAAGTCTATTTTTTTCTTTATTGACTAAGGAGCCTTATGTCCATTATTTCTTGAATGGTCTTATGCATATGTTAAAAGTCAAGCATGCAAGTGAACAGGTAATTTTAAAAAGAATATTTCATATAAATAATCATATAAGTTCTATTCTACTCATGTGTACATATAAACTCATAGTTTAATATACTGAAGGGCAAAGTTATCCTCTATGGTACTAACCCAATGCTTAACATTTTCTAAAGATAGCCACTTGAGCATCTTTCTACCATCATACTAATAAATGCAATGGGTTTCAACAAAAAAACCAAAATGTTGGGTTTATTTTTATCATTAGTTTCACATGACTAAGTACTAATCACATGCATATAATAATGGAAAATCTAATGTGATATTGCATTAGCATATCGAGTGAATGAAGCCTAGACCGATTCCCATCATTTCTATGATGTGATGGTAAATGGACAAATATTACTTAAGTACTTAGGTTAACAGATTTTATCATTGTTATTACAAACATCATTCTAGAATTAACCATTTAAGGCATTCACATGGTGCATTTACTCTAGTATCATAAATCAAAAGTAACACCAAATAGATTCAACACATCAAGGTTTATAGGATACTAGTTCCATTGATCTCATTTGATAGGATTAAAAAGGTAATTCCTTAGGACATACTCTCTCTATATCTCTATCTTAAAAAAAAAAACACATCTATATTTGTTACACCCTTAACCATTGGTGTGTCTAAGGATATGTGTGGCTGACTTGTGGCTTACATACCTCTTTTATTTACTTGTTACATTTCTCTATGTTCTTAAATAGGTCAGTCTATGGAATAACCCTAGCTAAGTAGACTATATATAGGAGGTAGTGGTTAGTCTTTATTCATTAAGTATTTTTCTATTAGTGCATTGATGTGGAGGTTGACCCCTTGAAGTGGATTTGCTATATTATCCAATATTCTGTTCTGCTATCAATTATCATTGTGTGATCTCTCATATTTGCTTATTTTATGCAATATAAAATCATTATGTGAAAATATCTAAGTAATTTCATTACAAGTGGTATCAAAGCTTCAATTTTGGAAAGTTTCCTATATCATTTTTTTTAGATCTAGCGAGGCATGGCTTCTGGGAGCAGTGAGAGCAAAAAAACATAACTTACAATCTAGGAAGAATTAATTTTTTATGTCAATGTAGTATTGCTTGAAACATTTTTTTTTAAATTAAGAAAAAAAATTGGGAAAAAACTTTCCCCTTGCACAATTTCAGTCATTGGATTCATCTCAATGAGATGATCGTAATGGTATATTCTGTTGATACACTTTTTTGGTACCAAAAATTTTAGCCTAGTGTGTAAAGATAGTCATTAGATTCATCTTAACAAGGCAATCACAATGGTATCATGTCCTATTACACTTTTTTTGAGGTCAAAATTTTCCTAGGGTTTCTATATGGTAGGTATGGGTATTCAAGGAAGAAAAGGGTGGAAAGAAACTCCTAAGACTCCTACCAATGACATGGAATCTAAAACTTCAGATCTGGTGATTTTTTAGCTTCAAATAGACATAAAGAACTTGGTGAGGCATGATGAATTTTTTTCAGTCCAAGATGATGTTTTAGGGATTCACAAAGAGATTAATGGGGTTCAAAATTAATTGCAACATTTCACTACACAATTGGTTGCCCTTACATCTCAGTTTCAACTTAATAACCCTCCACTTCAACATTTAAATCCTCCTCTCAACAACTCCCATGCTAGTATGAAACTGATGTTGCCAAAAGTGGAAATGCATAAGGTTGATGATAAGGATCCTCTCATTTAGATTACAAGAATTTATTTGAGTTGCATCAAACCCCTAGTCCTTAGAGGGTGATAGTGGTGTCCCTATATCTAGAACATGAGCAATTCATTTGGTATCATTGGTTATGTGCTCAAAATAAAAAAAATGGTGCTCTTATTACATGGAATATTTTAACTGATGAGTTGTTATCTCATTATAAAAATAATGTCTGTGAGAACTATTTCAATCAATTAGTGAAGCTGTGGCAAAAAAAACTATGAAAGATTATATTCATCAATTTTAGAATCTCTCTTTATGAGTGGAAGATATCATTGAGGAAAATTTGACTGATCTATTTTGGGTGGCCTCAAAGATAGAATACATTTCAAGGTTCAAATGTTTAACCCAACATCTATATCAAAAGTTATCCCTAAGGCACAAATGATAGAAGAAAAAGAGATGGTCAAAAGGAAAACTTTCACTACTGGTCGTGATCACAACTTTCTAACACCATCATTTCCATAGCCTACCAGATTAACATAATGACAAATTGAGGAGAAGCGATCCAAAGAGTTGTGTTATGTTTTTGACATCAAATGGATCAAAGACCATCATTGTGATATAAAGAAGTTATTTTACATTAAAGGTACCAATAATAATGAAGATGATGAAGAAGAAGTACATGATGAGGATGCAACATTTCCTAAGGAGGAATCTGAAGACTCTCGGCTTACTATTTCATTTCATGCCCTTTCAAGTATTAGTACTCCCAAAACTCTTAATGTGAAGGGTTTCCTTAAGAAATAGAAGGTCACTATCTTGATTGATTCTAGAAGCACACACAAATTTATCCATAGTAATTTGGCTACTCATTTGAACTATTTCATTTATCTAGCTCCAAAATTTTAGGTTATGATTATAGATGGTGGTACTATCAGCTATTCAGGAATATGTCATAGTATTAAGTTGGCCATGGGACACTACTTATTGGATTCTCCTATGTTTTATATTCCCATTGGTGGAGTTGATGTTGTTCTGGGAGTCCAGTGGCTCACCACTTTGGGCACTATTGAGATGAATTTTCAAGAATTATTCATGCATTTTCATTCTAAATAAAGGACACTTGAGCTAAGGGGATTAAAGGCTTAATATCCACAACTTGTTAGCTCCCATAAAATGACAAATATTCTCTATAAGGGTGTTGAGGGATTTGTAGCTCACTTATTTTCTATGAAAGTACAACCAACTCAGCCATCTCCACCTCTTGATCTGCAACAAATAATTGATGCTTATTTTTTTATTTTTGGAGACATGCCAAAAGTACTTCCACCTAGTTGCATGCATGATCATGCTATCACACTTATTCTTAGAAGTACACCACCCAACATTAGGCTACACAGGTATCCCTATTTCCATAAAAGTGAAATTGAAAAGATGGTATAAGAGATGTTGGATGCAATAATCATTCACCATAGCTAAAGTGAATACTCTTCACCAATTTTCATGGTGAGAAAGAAAGATAACACTTAGAGGATGTGCCCTAACTATAGAGAACTCAACAAGTACACTATCAAAGATAAGTTTCTAATTTCTATCATTAATGACTTTATAGATGAATTGAATGGTGCTCTTTATTTTAACAAGTTAGATCTACATTCTAGGTATCATCAAATTGGATCTATGATGAGGACATACCCAAAACTACTTTTAGGACTCATGAGGGCCATTATGAGTTTTTGATTATGCATTTTGGTCTAACAAATGCACCTTCTACTTTTAAAAATTTAATGAATACTATTTTTAAGCCATTTTTGAGGAAATTTGTTCTAGTATTCTCTGATGATGTCCTCATTTAGAGTAAAAATTGGGAAGACCATTTGCAACATGTGAAACAAGTACTCTCCATTTTGGAGAAAAATAAATTGTATGCCAAACCTTCCAAATGTACTTTTAGGGCTGGTGAGGTTGAATATTTGGGTCATTTTGTCTTATGAAGGAGTGAAATTGGATCCTAAAAAAATCCAAGCAATGGTGGATTGGCCAATTCCTAAGACACTCAAGCAACTCTAGGGATTTTTGGGGCTTACTAGTTACTATCATAGTTTTGTCAAAAATTATGGTAGTATTGTAGCCCCACTCACCTCTTTGTTAAATAAAAACTCCTTTTAGTGGACTGATGTATCTACCTAGGCATTTAAACAATTGAAATTAGCTATGTGCACTACTCTAGTATTGGCCACTCTTGATTTTTCTAAGAGTTTTGTGGTTGAATGTGATGCATCTAGGTATGGTATGGGTGTTGTATTCATGCAATAAGGAAAACCACTTGCATTTGAAATTCATCAACTAAAGGGTAAAAATTATCATAATCCCATCTATGATAAGGAAATGATGGCCATTTTGCATGCAGTCAAATAATGGAGATCTTATTTGATGGGTCATCACTTTTAGGTAAATATTGATCATGATAGTCTCAAATATTTTTTAGAATAAAGGTTGTCATTTAAAGAACAACAAAAATGGGTAACTAATATGTTAGGCTATGATTTTGAAATAGTCTACAAAAAAAACAAGGACAATGTGGTGGCAGATGCACTATCTAGAAAAGATGAATTAGTTGAGACATTGCTATGTGCCATAACCATTTTGTAGGCAAATTCGCTAGAGGAAACACAATTAGAATGGGAACATGATAGTGTTGTCCATGATTTGATTCAAAATCTTCAACAAGGCTTAGGTGGATTTGAAAAATTCACATGGAAAGGTAATGCATTATGGTATAAAGATAGATTGTACCTATGTAAGAATTCTCTTCTTAAACAAAAAATCCTTCAAGAACTTCATGCAACTCCAATTGGGGGTCATTCAAGATTTTTGAAAACCTATCATAGAATCAAGCAAGAATTTTTTGGGGAAGGTTTCAAGGGGGATGTCCAAAAATATGTGGTTGAATGTATGATCTATCAACAAAAAAAAGGTGAAACCATCAAAACTCTGGGTCTTTTACAACCTTTATCCATCTCTAACCAGCATTGGGAAGAGGTATCTATGGATTTAATGATAGGGTTACCAAGATCTAATGGTTAAAATGTTATCATGGTTTTTGTAGATCATCTTAGTAAGTATGCTCATTTTTGTTCATTATCCCAACCATTTATTTCTAGTACTGTAGCTACTACTTTTCTCAATATAGTTCAAAAATTGCATGGGACCCCTAAGATCATTGTCAGAGATAGAAATCCCATTTTTACTAGTAATTTTTAGAATAAATTATTTACATGTTTGGGCACCCAATTGGCTCATAATTCATCCTATCATCCTCAATCTGATGGACAAACTAAGCTAGTTACCAAATGTCTAGAAGGATATCTCCATTGTTTTTTATGATAAATAGGATAAATGGGTTCATCGATTGCCACTTGTTAAATGGTGGTATAATAATTTTGTTCATAGTTCTTCCAAAATGTCTCCTTTTATGGCATTATATGGATACCACCCTCCATCCATCACTTCAACCTTGAAGTTCCATCCTAAGTTTCATGTAGTTGAAGAACATATTCAACATCGATGAGATGTCCTTGCAAGTTTGCATAAAAATTTATGGCGTAGAATCACATGAAGCCATAGGTAAATCAACATATAAGTGAGAAGTATTTTAAAATTGGTGATTGGGTATTTGTTTGCTTATATCCATACAAATATATGTCATTTAAGCAACAAAAAAGGGATAAGAAGTTGTCCCCAAAGTATTATGGGCCTTATCAAATCTTGTAGAAAATTGGCAGTGTGGCCTATAAGTTAGAGTTTCCTTCATCTACTCACATACATCTAATATTTCATGTATCATGCTTGAAGAAAGTCATTAGAAATAGAGTTTCCATTCAAATAGAATTACCAAAATTGGATGAGGAAGGTACATATGTTCTTGATCCTGAGGCAATCCTTCAAAGGTGCACCAAGTAGCTGCATTCTAGAAAAATTATAGAGTACTTGATCAAATGGAAGAATCTACCATGTGAAGATGCCACTTGGGAGGATGAATCATTTGTGAAATAGCATCCAAAGTTTCCACAACATTGAGGACAATGTTTTTTTGAAGGGGAGGGGCTTGTTACACCATTAACCATTGGTGTGTCTATGGATATGTGTGGCCGACTTATGTCTTACATACTTATTTTATTTACTTGTTACATTTCTCCATGTTCTTAGATAGGTCAACCTATGGAATAACCTTGGATAAGTAGACTATATATATGAGTTAGTGGTTAGTATTTATTCATTATGTTAAGTATTTTGTTATTAGTGCATTGATTTAGAGGTTGCCCCCTTGAAGTGGCTTTGCTATTTTATCCACTATTTTATTCTGCTATCAATTATTATTGTGTGATCTCTCATATTTGCTTATTCTACATAATATAAAATCATTTTGTGTGAATATCTAAGTAATTTTATTACAATATTCAAAAACACTTTCTAAATAATGCCAAAGGAGTATTTAGACAAAATCCAACCCCTTCTTAGGTTTCATCATTAATACACTAAAGATGACAAGCCAATGATTGTTTCAAATAAATAAGTCATGGAAATCCATTACAATTAAGTTACTCTTGAATTAGGACCAATAACCCCTATATACTCTATATATGATAAAAAATAGCATTTTTTTTCCTTCTCCTCCAAAAGCCGGTGATATATTCATACTCCCATTAATTTTTGATACTTCCACAAACTGAATTGTAATAGTATATGTTTTCTATGCCTTTGTCCTATTATTTCACTTCTCTGAGTCTTATGTCTTGTGCTCCTTATTCTCCCTTTCCTTGTCTTTCACAACACCTATTCAAACCAAGGTATTCTATGTTGTTCTCCCCTATTTATCTATTCTATGTTATTATCTCCCACATCATGGTCTTATGTAGTCATCCTATGCCCTTGTGTATCTTTGCTTATGGCTAAAAAATATTTAAAATATATTACAATAATTGGGTCTAACAATATAGGTATTCTGAATGACATTATTCTTAGTTAAAAAATCCACTCTTTAATAATGATTGTGAATGATATTATAACCTTAACCTTTTATTGACTATTTTTGAGGTGTTTAGATTCAATTAAGTTACTTGGGTATTTATAATCAAGATGAAAGATTGTCTAGTTCTTTTTGATTAGTTGTGAACTTCTTTCATTTATAGGTTTATTGTTAAATCAAAATTCCAATGAACTCTTTGAGAGAGGCATTATGGAATTATTAAATGAATTGATGTGATCATGTAACAGATAGTTTTGAAAAAGGCAAGTGATCATGACTTCATGCATACTCCAATGGAAATTATAACTATTGTTAGTAACCCCTTTAATTGAAATGATTCATTGAGGATTGATTTCTTGATGTTATTCCTTTGGGTGTGTGACTATTTTTTTCCATTTATGATTCATGTCTAAATCTCAAGGCACATGTTTGTGCTCTTTCTCTAATCCTAGTTGTTTATTTCCACCATCGAGCCCATTTTTGGGTTGGTTAAAAATGTCGATGGTTGAGATCATAAGACTTGGAATGAGGATTTATTATACTAGATGTACTCTTTATTTCTAGATGGATTTAAATTGGTGGCATGTTTCCATTTTTGGGCACATATGTTCTTATACTTAAACTATATTCTAGAAGTTATTTGAAAAAGTGTAGAGTCACATTTAATCATTCTTACTTATATTATAAATTATTATTTCATTAAATTATTACATTATGATTTGATTTATTTATGATTGAATATTAGTGTTAAATTGTATTGCTCAATGTAGGAGCATTATTGTGTTTCATTATTTAGTGTAATTAATGCATGGAAACTAATTAGTCTTCCACTTTTGAAATAGATGTTGTTTTAAATATGTATATAATAAAATTTTATCTTGAGTAACCATTGAGGTATATAATTTTTTTTAGTATCTCACTCACATTACAGTTATAATGTATGTCTATGTTAGTTTCAGGATTAAGACGTAGGTTATGGTTATCCAAGAAGTATGCAAAGATAAGATAATGAAAGAACTGTGCAAATATTTTAGGTTTCTATTTTCATATAGTTTGATCAATATTAACTTGATAATAGTGACTTGTACCTTTCTCAATAGTTTTAGTGAAGGATTTGGTGTATATCTTGAGTGTTATAGCATGAAGCAATTTTTTTAGAGATTAATTTCATATAATTATTGAAACTTTAACCTGACTGATTAAAAGTCAAAGCTATTAGTATATTGCCTATTATTAATCTTATGGTTTTGTAGTCATAATGGCATGAACCTTGATGTTTGATTAAATGATTAAAACCCTATAGGAATGTGTTGGTTATATTATTGGTTATTATTCTTAATTCTTGTTTGAATACTTTATTAAAGTCATGATTGTTTTATAAAACCATAACATGGTGTAAGTAGGCAAAATGCAAGAGCTATTATTATTTAGTTCATGATTTATTATCTTAAATCAATCATACATGGATTATAGTTGGGCTTAAGATATTGGAATATATGATTAAGTTGACTATTTGATTGAATTTGAGTTCGATTAGAATAGAACAGTTACATTTCAATACAGTGTTGCTCAATCAATTGGATAACTGACATTTTGTCTAAATGACCAAGTAGGTGGTAATGTTGGGATTAATTTTACAATGTTGGTAGATGCAATATTTTTCTCTACTATTTGATGTTTATGTTGTAGTTGGTGTATGCATAGGAATATTGTACCTTAAGTGTAATAACCTAAATTAGGTCTTATTTTAAACATGTATGATTATGACTACATTATTGGCCATTAATGTAACCTAATGAATGTATTCAGGTTATGAGCTTTTCCTTTCTTGTATCATTTGATTAAAAAGGTTTTTTTATTAATTTATGTTTTTAAAAAGTTATTAAATAATAATATTGTCTTAATTTTATGCAAAAAGGTTATATTTTAACCTTTTAGGAACATCAAATTATGAATATGATGGATTATTTCCTTTTTGTGTGTAGTAAAACATATGGAAGATATTTGTACAACTAGATGATTTTTTAATTTAAAATAAGTTAAGTAATGAAAGGTTGTAAATTGCTAAATATTCTAATGTAGAATATAAGCATGGTTGTTGGAATAATTTCTTTCAATTTTGATTAAACCTAACATTTTCAGACTTAGTACGTATGTAATTATTTAGAGTAACCAAGGGACAAGTAGGTATAAAATAGAGGTGAAACCTCTATTTATTGATCTATAAGATGGTTGAAAATATTTAATGTGTGATTAAAATTAACCTTTTTTTTGTTGATAAGTTGATGTGATGACCTCTTATAGGGTATTATCCATCTTCAATATGAACTATTGTGACTCATGTAACATTGGGATGCTAAAATAAATGAAAATTCATCTTCATTTTTGTCATACTAGAATAAAAGAAACTATGGTGAAGTGATTCCTAAGTATTGTTCATGATATACTATCCAAAGAGGATAGCACAGATTCATGGCTTATGCTTTCACATAAATTAAAATATTTAAAGTGTTTAAAAAACTTATATTGTATTGCTTTTAGAAATAGTCCTATAACTCCTACTTGTTGATTTCAAAATCTTTGTAAATCTTTTTCTAAGCATAGATTAGTATGATGATTATTCTATAAAAATATTATAATCTTGTATTCAAACTATTGCATTATGCTAGTTTTCATATTTGTGTAATTAGTAGTGTGATTATTCTAGTTTTCATATATCAAATTTAATTAACTAATCTTTTAGATTCTAATGTTGACTATGTGGACTAACTAGGGATATCTCTTATCATATGGCTAGTACCATGAACACGAATAAAATATCTATCCCCTCCTAATCCTTAATTGCAATCATTATGGATAATTGGATGCTTACTTAGGGTTAAATACCCTTAGATGATCTTATCAAGAACATAGCTAGGTAGTGTAGATTTTTTACTATATCAGTGTAGACCCACACATTGATGTCCCATGAACTATACACTTATAGTGGAAATGCTTTTTTCCCTTATATGACCATTTAATGATGTTTACCCCTTGTTAAGAATCTATAGTGACCTAATCCAATCATTGGTTGTTCGTACATTGGTGTGAAAAATAGGAAGGATGCATTCACATGTCAGAAAGTGTGTAGCAGACCCTACATGTAGTTTCGTTCATACTTTAAACACAAATAAGTCCAAAAATAATTTTAAAAAATCATTATTTGGGGTTGTTTCACTTGGTATCAGAGTAGGGTTACTACTCTAAGGGAACTCTAGGAGATGGTTTCTTAAATCTATACTCTACCTAAACTAGAGTTTTAGGTCTTCTCAAAAAGATGGTCAGAACTAGATCTGGTGGTGTTAATGTTGGCAATGATTAAATACATGACATACCAATAAGAGGAAGGGGTAGAAGAAGAGGTAGGGGTTTTGGTGCTTGAAATTTCAATTGAAATGGGGCTAAACCTCCTCTCAATAATGCTAACAACATCAATGAATCATTGAATCTTTATGCAACCATAGATAAAACTAATAATAGGTATGAAGAAAAACTTAATGGTATCCTAATAACATTGAATTCCCTCCAAGGAAAGATGAAAAATCATGAACATAGATTGAATAATTTAGAAGGTGCTCATCATGAATAAGTGCCCCACTTATAGAATGGTCAAGAAGAGGAGCAAGTTATCTATGAGGTACCTTTGACTATGGTTGACCCAATCATAAAGGATCTTAAAAAGCTTCCACCACCCACCTTTTTGGATGAAAAATATGGATATGTAACTGATGCATGGCTTGTAAGTTTGCATAATTATTTTAATCTACATAATATGCCATCTAATGTAAAATCTAGGGTAGCAACCTACTAGCTAATTGTACCTACTATTGTATGGTGGAATCACCTCTATGATTTAGAGGGATATCAATCTATAACTCTTACCTGAATAACCTTTGAAATGAAGTTTTGAAAAATTTACTTAAGTGTCAATTTAAATGAGTATAAAATAACTAATTTCTAACTATTAAAATAACAAAAAGTGACTATTACTAAATATGAAAATAAGTTCCTGAACTTAATATGTCATGTGAACTATATGCATGATGAAGAGACAAAAGTGACTAAATTAAAATTTTGGCTGAAAGAAGTATTAATGAATGATGTCAATATGACAAACCCAAGAACCGTGGTAGCTTCTATTGAATTTGATCATGGGGAAGAAGAGAATTAAAAGGCTCGATAGAGGAAAAATTATGATTTAAAAATGAATAGGCAATAATCCAAGGCCAAAAATATCTATCATATACCTAAAATATTCAAAAAATCAGATAAAAATCATAAGTTTCAAGGAAATAATAGGAAATTTAACAAATTTTAAGATCAAAACAAAAATTCCAAGTCCCAAAACTCCTCAAAAATTAGTTCTTACAAGGATCAGAATGATAATAGTAAACGTGGACTATCCATAGTGGAGAATACTATTCCTATATCTCTAAAAAGGAATATTATATATTGTGAGTGTGGTGATAACCACTATTGTAAGGATCACCCCAAGCTGAAAATGGTACAACCAATAGACCATCTGGTGTATGGAGATGTAAAAATAGGAAGGAAGATTTACAAACTACCCCAATTGAAATAAAATGTACTATATGTGGTATTTATGTATTTGTTTTGATTAATTTTGGTGCAATAGATAGTTTTATTTCACTAGTTATTACCAATCAATGGAATACAAAACCTATTTGGATAAGAGAAGGATGGGAAATTTATTTTGGTAATGGTAAGAGGGTGTCTATCCTAGAATACTTAGAATAAGATACAATTGACTTTTTTTTTTCAAAACTAAGGTAAATCTATTTTTGACACCGTGGGAGTCCTATAATGTCATCTTGGGTATGGACTAATTACATCAGAACTAAGCAAAAATTAATTATTCTAAGAAAAGAATGAAATACATTGATGACTTGGGAAAGCATGTGTGTGTGTGTGTGTCTGTCTATACATTATATATATATATATATATATATATATATATATATATATATATATATATATATATATATATATATATATATGGTATCCAAGAACCAAAATCATGAAAATTACTTTTAGCTCTATAGTTAAAAAGGGTTGTAAACTCTATGTAGTTCAATTGTAAGAGTTATCCAAGGACACAGAAAAAACCTACCAAGATTTTCTAGTTTTAAGGTAATTTTTTGTTTTTTTCCATTAAAAACTACTTGATATTCTACCTAAGTGTGAGTTTAATTTCTCTATAGATTTTATTTTTGGAGCTGACCCTACATCAAAGGCCTCTTATCAAATGAATGTGGTAGATTTGTACGAGGTGAGTTTTCAACTATAAGAACTTTTAGAAATGGAAGCATTAGGCTAGGTGTTTCTTCTTGGGTTTATTCATTGGTTTTTATGAATAATAAATATGGAACACTTAGGCTATGCATTGATTACTACATGCTCAACAAAGTAATAACTAAGAATCGATATTCATTACCAAGGATTGATGATTTGTTTGATCAAATTAAAGATGCAACAGTCTTTTATAAAATTGACTTAACTTCAGGCTATCATCAACTAAGAATTAAGGATGAATATATTCATAAAATAATATTTCAAACTTGATATAGCCACCATGAATTCATGGTTTTGTCATTTGGCTTAAACAATGCATCGACTACATTTATGAAATTGATGAAAAACATATTCAAAAAAATTATAGACAAGTTTATACATGTATTCTTAGATGACATCCTTATTTATTTGAAGGATGAGGCTAAACATTATCAACATTTAAGGCTAGTTCTTGTAAATATTAAGGTAACATAAATAATATGTAAAGTTGTCTAAATGTGTCTTTTACTAATATTAAGTACACTATTTAGCCCATGTTATTTCTAAGGAAGGCATTATTATAGATATATAAAAATTTGAGATATTTAGGAATGGATTGATTGTACTAATGTTCATGAGGTGTATAGTTTTATGGGACTTGTTGGTTACTATTATTCGTTTGTGCAATATTTCTCCCACCTAGCCAATCATATCACTTCCTTACAACACAAGGGAAAGAACATTGTTTAGATGCCTCGATGTGAAGAGGATTTCTAAAATATTAAATGGATGTTGACAACAAATCCAATTATACTTATTCTTGCCCCAAGTTTAGATTGATGCTTCTAAGTAGGGCTTGTATGTCATCTTGACTCAATATGTTAAAATGGTGGCTTATGAGTCATAAAAACTCAAGGATCATGAAAATAACTATCATGTACATGATTTATAGCTTTTTTCCATAGTGAACACTCTAAAATAAAGGAAATATTTCTTATTAGGAAAGTTTGAAAATTGGAATCCTTATTTTCCCAAGATGATTTGAATACACACCAGCAAAGATGGTTAGAATTTATTATTACTTTTGACACGTACATATCTTATGTTAAAGGCAAGGAAAATCATGATATTGATGTACTTAATAGATGCATATACATTTATACCATGTGTTTATTGTGGGGGAAATTTTAGAACTATTGTGATAAAAAAAAATAACTTATTAATAAATAATACCAAGAAGTAAGTGCAAGACTAGCTAAAGAACCTTTAGCAAAAGAGTTTGTTAATTTTTATATTGAGGTAGATATCCTTTTAAGGCATAAAACATAAATATTTTACCCAATTTAAGTGACTTTTAGAGTCTTGTGCTACAAGAAGCACATACAACTCCCCATTTTTCTCATTTTAGTATCACCAAAATGACACATGAGCTAAAAAAAAATTATTTTTTGCCTAGAATGAGGCATGATGTCACTAATTTTGTGGCAATATGTTTAGAATGTTAACATGTCAAGGATAAACATTATCACCTAAGGGGTTTATTATATCCTTATGATATACTAAGTGACAAGTGGGTTATAATTTCCCTTGATTTTATTTTTGGGTTGCCTAAATCCTGCAACAAACATGACACCATTTTAGTGGTAATTGAAATGGAATTTAAGGTTTGCCATTTTATAGTGGGAAATATAATGGATGACACTTATGTGTTTGTGTAACTATTCATAAAAGAGGTAATCTGATTATATGAGATGCTTAAAATGATCATTTTTTATCAAGACAAGTTGTTCATGTCAAGATTTTAGCAGACCCTAACTATAATATTCAGTACTCAATTGAAATTTAATTCCTCATACCACCTCAAAATAAATAGTCAAACTAAAAGACTTAATCAAGTTTTTAAGGACATGTTGTAGATGTACATTATAGATAAGTAAACTAAATTATAAGACTATATCCATTTAGTTGAATCTACTTATAATAATGCATATCATTATGTGCTAAAAATGGCTCCTTTTGAAGCTCTATATGGATGAAAATGTAGGACCCCACTTAGTTGGGATAGTTTATAAAATAGATCCATCCCTAACCCTAAAATATTGTAAGATTATGATAAGCAAATGGACTTAATACACCATAATTTAAAAGTTACTTCGAATCAACAAAAGAGTTATGATTATCAAAAGAGAACACATCATGACTTTTTTTATTGGTGATAAGGTTTTTTCTATATGTTAGACCTCAAAAATTTTAAATTAAGTTCAAAAAACTTCCAAGATAGTTCCACGCTTTATTAGACCTTTTGACATTATAGATAAGATTATCTGTATTACCTACCAACTAGCTTTTCCCCCTTATTTGTCTAGAATCTATGATGTTTTCATGTTTTTTATTAAGGAAATATGTAATTGATCTTTCTCATGTTTTGGATTACAAAAATATCTAGGTTATGGAAGACAAAAATATGTATCTAGAAACTATGAAATTTTAGACCGTTGCAACATTAAATTACAAAATAGAGACATTCAACAAGTTTAGGTATAATAAAACTAGCTAAATAAAATAAGTACCACTTGGAAGATGCACAATTGTTTAGGCAATATTATCCTCAAATGTTTTGAGTAGTTATCAAGATGGCTTCTCTTTAAGTGGGGGAGGATGTCATGACCTGATCCTATAATACATTTGGTTTTTGGTTATGAGACTTTTATTTCCTATCTTTCTTGATTTTGATGCTTGTTTAGATTGTGTGTTGTAGATATGAGTATTATTCTATCATTATGTTGAATTTACAACTTACTATTATATTTTTTACTGATGCCATTTCAGATGATTGTATATGATTTTTTATATCATGCTTATATCTTTATAGTTAAAATTACATTATTTATATAATACCATATTCAAATACTACTAATGTCCATTGTCATGACTAGAATAAGAGGTTTCATGAACTAGACACAATGATGGATTTCAATAGTTTGGATAATATGGAAAGGGCATTGAGTAATCAATTGACACCAGTAGTTGGAATAATGGAAATGAGATCTTGAGCCATTTGATTTCCTCTTAAATTCTATTAAAGTCTTGATTTGATGATTTTTAGTTTTATCTTGATTGGATGTCTTACATTTCAAGTATTGTTTTTCTTATGGGAATGTATTTCCACATTGGTCTTACGATCTTTGGTTGCTTTTTTCTCTTATATGTTTGGTTGTGTTTGTTGTTTGATATTTCCTACTTATAGAGGTTGCACTTAGTATGGGGTTTGATATCATTTTAGAGATTTTTTATTTATCATCTTTATCTTATTATAATTGTAAGGATTGTTAATCCATGATTAAATTTAGTTGTTTATTATCCCCTTAGGGTATCATATTAATTGATACATATTTTGACTTGGAAATGGACCATGATGTTGTGATTACTAGGTTGGTATGATGGTCATGATGGTTAGGGGATTCATGGGGCCTTGTTAAACTGCCCCCTTGACATCATAGCAAATCTTGGTCAATATGTATTAGGTTTTTGGTTGTGATAATTTTGTTGGTTGTAAACCTCATCTCTCAAGTTGGGTATAGAGTGTTGGAGAAGTTTCAAGCCCTGGTTAAACTAGTTATTTTTTGGGTGAGAACCCTAGACAAGAATGATAGTGCAAAAGTGAATAATGGTAGTTTTCATTATGTAATCCATTTACAAAAGTAAGGAGAAAATGGGGTCCATAGAGAGAAGGAAGTGTTGGGTGTTGGTTTTCATTGTGGTAGTTAAGAATAGAAGGAGAGACATTCATCATTTTTATTCTCTATAGGGATGGCATTGGCTCCAAGTAAGTAATGTATTATAAGTTTTGATATAGTGGATAGACTGTAATTTTAGTTTGATTTTAAGTAGAACCCTCACATGTTTAAGATTATTGTGGGTTCATCATGAAATCGTAAGACTTCATAGCAAACACACATTCATTTGTAATTATTTATGTGTAATGTTGATGTCACTTGGGTTGAAAATAAATACTAGGTTTTTGAGTTATGACCTATTTTTTTTATTTTTTTATTTTTTTTGGGCTCAAATTATGACATCAATATGAGATATTTGAGACATACTTACGTTGGTCATGGTTGTTAAATATTGGGGTTTCATTTCCTAGTTGCTCAAGTATCTAAATGGTATTAGGTTTTGCTACATTCAAAACCTCATTGGGTATTAAAGGCCATTTGATATTTGATTTTGGTATTCAAGTGGTTTTATTATTAAGTTTTTTTATTATATTATTATAGTTATTAGCACGAGGAATGATTATATTATGAAAATGTCATTTTCAGATGTGGATGGTTATTTCTTTGAATATAATTATTGTGTTCTTTTATATTCATTGTTTGGAACTTGTATGGATGTGCATGATATGGGTATTCTCAGTTACATTCTTATAAGTTAATGAATCTAGTATTTAACATGGATTGTAAAGTATGTTAAAACATTAACCTTTTCTTGACTATTTTTGAGGTGTTTAGATTTATTCAAGGTACTTGGGTATTTTTAGGCAAGATGAAAGATTTTATTATTGTTTTTCTTAGTTGGGATCGAGATACATGGATTATAGTTGGGATTGAGATGTTAGAATATATGATTAAGTTCACTGTTGGATTGAATGTGAATTTGATTAGAACATAATGGTTATGTTTCAATATAATATTTCTCAATAAACTAGATAACTGGCATTTTGTCTAAATGACCATGTAGATGGTAATGTCAGTATTAATATTACAATGTTGGTAGATGCAATAATGTCTCTACTATTTGACGTTTATGTTACAATTGGTGTACACAGAAGAATATTGTACCTTAAGTGTAATAACTAAAACTAAGTCTTGTTTTAAACATGTATGATTATGACTACATTGTTTGACATTAATGTAACCTAATGAGTGTATATAGGTTGTAAGCTTTTCCTTTCTTGTATCATTCAATTAAAAAGGTTTGTTGTTAATTTATGTTCTAAAAAGTTATTAAATAATAATATTGTCTTAGTTTTATGTAAAAAGGTTATATTTCACCCATTTAGGAATGTCAAATTATGCATATGGTGGATTATTTCATTTTTTAATGTAGTAAAGCATATATAAGATATTTGTGTAGTTGGGATGATTTTTTAATTTAAAATAAGTTAAGATAATGAAAATTTGAAGATTGTTAAATATTTTAATGTAAAATATAAGCATGGTTGTTGGAACAATTGATTTTAGTTTTGATTAACCCTAACATTTTCATACTTAATAGGCATGCAATTATTCAGAGCAACCAAGGGATAAGTAGGCAAAAAATCGAGGTGAAACCTCTATTTACTAATTTATAGGATGATTGAAAATAATGTGAGATTAAAATTAACCTTTCATTGGTTGATAAGTTGATTTGATTCCCTCTTATGGGGTATTATCCATATTCAATATGAACTATTGGGCCCATGTAACATTGGGATGCTAAATCAAATGAAAATTCATCTTTATTTTTGTCATACAAGAGTAAAATTAACCATGGTGCAGTGTTTCTTAAGTAGTCGTCATAATCTACTAGCTTAAGAGGATATCATAGATACATGGCTTCTATTTGCACATAACTTAAAATAATTAAAGCATTTCAAAAGCTTATGTTGTATTTCTTTTGGAAATAGTCCTATAACTCATGCTTGTTGATTTCATAATATCTATAAATATTTGTCTAACCATAGATTAATATGATGATTATTCTATTGAAATTTTAGAATCTTGTATTTAAACTATTGCATTATTCTAGTTTTTAAATTTTTGTAATTAGCGGTGTGATTAGCTAGTTAGTCTTGGATTCCATTAACTAATATTTTAGATTCTAATATTGAATATGTGGAATAATTAGGTATATCTCTTATTATATGAATAATACCATAATCATCAATAAATTATATATCCCCCTAACCCTTAATTAGAATCAGTATAGAGAATGAGATGATTCTTAGGGTTAAGGACCCTCAAATGATCGTATCAGAAAGACAGCTAGGTAGTGTAGAGTTTCAAGTGTATCAGTGTAGACCCTCACACTAATTTACCCTAAAATGTATGATTCTAGTGGTAAAGTTATCTTCCTTATATGTTTCTCTAATGATGTTTTCCCCTAATTAAGAATCTATAGTGACATAATCTAGTTATTTATTGCTCACACATTGGTGCACAAAACAAGAATGATGCATTCATGTGTTATAAAGTGTGTAGCAGACCCTACACACAGCTCAATTCATACTCTAAACATAAATAATTCTAGTAATAATAATAATAATAATAATAATAATAATAATAATAAAATTATTCACTATTTTAGGTTATTTAAAAATAGTCAACCTAACTTTATTTTTGTTATATAAATATCTTAACCCAAAGCAACTTTTCATACCTACTAGCCAAGCCTCAACATCTCTACCAAAGCTTCATCCATTGAACATACACCTGGGTAACGTTTTGAAATTCATGGGTGATCCCATCAAATTTATAATGTGTATCACCATTTCCATGAGTTACCCAATGGTTTTATTCATGTACTAGATGGGGATTTATTTCTTAGTGAATGTTATGTTCAGTTTCCTATTCATGAGATGGTTCATTATTTTCTCCCATATCTTGATTGTTTCATGGAGGCATTCTATCCCTACGATATGTAATTAATGGAAGTATTTCCAAGTCAATGAGACTTATAGGTAAAACCTTTTCTCTATCTCTATAATATTCCCTAGATATCATAACTTTAATCAAAGGCTCGTTCTCTTGTCCCTATCTAGTTTGATCATGGTACATCTTGTATTACAAAAACTACAAGAAATAGGACAGTCAATTTAATCATGCATGAGAAAATACTTCCACTAATAAATCTAAAACTTAATTTATAATAAAACTTAATAAAATGCTCGGTTAGTCCAAAAGCCCACAAGTGTTGAACCATGCTTGAATACAAATGTGTCACACCCTCAACGTCTAGTCCAAAACAAACCAAAATTATTTTTATATTGATAAAATGTGATAATGAAACCCTAAAAAGTTACACACATACACATCCTAACATGTTTCTATTAAAGAAAAAAATTACAAAAACATCCATAATTAATATTATCATATTAATAAGGGTAGAATAGCTATGTTATAAGTAAACAAATACATGTCAGGTTACTATCTTGGGATTAAAGTTAGGGTATCAAGATAACACTTTAATCAAGTTACTCCAGAACTAAAATGAAGCCCACCATCAGATTCAAAACATCCAAAAACATTAGAGTATTCCTATAAACTTTATTTTATGACATGCGATCAAAAATATTTAATTAATTTTGGGTTCTTGAATTCTAATTAATTTTTACCATGATTTAATTCTCTTAATATTAAAATATTATATTATTATTATTATTATTATTATTATTATTATTATTATTATATATAGACACAAAATCATGGTCTCCTTATAATATTATTCCTAAATATGTATTATCATCCATTTAATTAACTTATTAAGGCATACATATATAATTAAATTAATACTTAGGCACTCATTCCTAGGCTCTTAACTTGTGTCTTCTTAAGGCCTCTCAAACTCTATCCTATCGAGGATTCCTAAACTCTATTATCCTGAGCCTCCTAGGCTAATGTGTCATATTCCTTATTTCCCTAAGGCCTGAACATTGGCTTGTATGCCAATACTCATTTTATCTTGGTTCCTATCAATTTTACTATGTATAGATTTATTCACTTACTTAAGCATCACCTGGAATGGAAAATTCTATCATATGAAAGAACTATGTAGAATTATATTTGAGAAATATTATTTTAATTTAAGCATTATTTTTAATAGGATATGAAAGTGTCTAAATCCATTATCCTCACCCCATCATTTTCTCCAACGCCACTATTAGTGAAAATCATAATGTTTAAAATCTTACCTATGTTTTTTTAACACAATCCCATGGAATGGAAGATTAGTTACACTGATTTATTTATAGCTTAGTATAAACATTTCTATATATAATTTAATTTCTCCATTAAAGAGAGTAATATAATATATTAATTTAATGATACTTTCTTTCTCTAAATAATTTAATTTCTCCATTCAAGAGAGTAATATAATATATTAATTTTATTTTATTTGCTATTACAATTCTAAGGCTATTCCTAGTTTGCTTTGATATTCGAGCATCCATATTCCTATGGTGGTGTATTTTTAGGCCATTTATTTTATATTGATCTTGTCTATCTATATATCCTATATTTACCCATTAATAAATAATTTATAATTACACATTAGATTTGGCATATATATAAATTTTCTATACTAGTTATTTTTCTGTTGAAAAAGAATGAGATATTATGATTTTAGAGAGAAATTGATAGCATATTATTTTTAAGAGTGAAACATAAAAAATACTCTCTATTATCTATATCACTTAAAAATTAAAAAAAAAATATTTCTATTTCTAATAAACATTTTAGAAATCACATATAATTTCTATAAAATAGATACATTACTACAAAGTTATACATTTAACTCTCTTATTATATGATAACAAATGATCATATTTTATCCCTTTTTCCTTAATAATATAAAAATATAAGATAGATTGTGTGCATTATAATAGTATGAGTTATTTGTTTCATTGGTTTATTTCTATGTGAAAAAATAGATACTAGATGAGGAGATGATTTAGTGTCATGTTCTACCTAACCACCCTTACAATAAGTGCATACCATTCGTAAGGAAGTATTGAGGAATCCATTTAATACTCTATAACTTCATTACTGCATAACCAATATTTAAAAACTTGACACTTTACTATCAATCATAAACTTATAACATAATAGTCTCCTTTATTCATAGTTCTAGTTTACTAAACTAGTGAAAAAAAAGGAATAGGTCTCATATGGACTCAATAGTTAATAACAACAATTCAAGGTGTAAAAGTATAAAAATAATTTCAACCCAACCAATAAAATATAAACAAGTCAATAGAGATAAACTTGCAATAACACGAAGTCAAAATTAAATAATCAAGGTTGGAGATAACATAACGAATATAAGGGCCCCAAAACCCATAGAATATTGAGATATGAGCATTGATAAAGTATGTAATCAAATACATATGAATAACTAATCTTGCATAGATTGAAGAAATTTAATCTTATGTGAGATAATATTCCCTAAGAATACCAATTTGGGATTTAACCACCTCTTCCTCACCCTGATAGAGGCCTCTATGTTACATAACTATATAATTTTGGTGAACCAAAGGAATCTACTAGATATAAAGATCTATTTTTATCCTTATTTAACCCATCAATAAAATCACAAAGGATGGAAAATAAATATAAAGGAAAATAATCATATAAAATTAGATAGAAGAGTCCAACCACTATTTTTAAAGATGCAAAATCCACAAAAGAAATTTCCAATAATCAAAATAAGATCCATAAATTATAAGATTAAATGTCATCCTTCAACAAGAGAAATAAAATAAAATTCAAACATAAAATAAGGTTTATTTTTTCATAATAATAAAACCATGAATTTTTATGTAGCCAATTCATTAAACAAAAGAGAAAGACCGATCAGACACCATACACATTACCTTATACAAAGGTTTTATACTTCCAAATTTTCCAACAATCTGCTCTTCTATTCCCAATTCTTAATTCCCTTTTTCCCAAATTGACTTGTGTGTTTTAATGAATGGATGTGTATATTTTTAAAGACCCAAATTTCCATTAAATTTTGATGTCTCTTCTTATGAAAGTTTGCCTCTTTTAAATGTTGCATGTCAAGTTTTTCTCTAAAATTTAAAATCTGATGATTGTCATAGAGACCTACTATTTTTTCATGTCAATCAAGGTCAAAAAGTAAGATCATCACTCTTAAATTCTTCACCCACTTATGGATTTTGGATATTCTTTCAATATTTCCCAAATCTTTCATTAAGATAATTGTTCCTATGGCTACTACCATGTGGCTTTTCATTCACTCAATGATAATTAATAGAGATCACTTCCATTTTCACTTTACAATTTATGTAGCCTATTTTTTATATTTAACATATTCATATCTTTATGATCATGAAACATGTGCCCATTTTTTTAAAAAATATTATTTTTCCACATTGACATGTGCTCATGTAATTAATCCATATTAAACATAATTTACCCACATGTATAAAATTTTAAAACATAAAATATCCAAGAGATAAAGTGCCATGTAACCCATTGCATGCAAGGTGGATATCTTATATCAGATCTTTTGTTCTCCCCTATCAACTCGAATACCATTCCAATGGACAATATCCAAATCCCATACCAACTCATTTCAACATTGGTACAATGTTTATACCTTTCCTGTTATCTATACAAAAACTAAATTTAGCATGGTACCTCTATGGTGTAACAAGGTGACTCCATAATTTCAATAATTAAAAAAATTAATATATAAAACCATAAATATCATGGAATAATTATTTTAAATTGTACATCATCATGTGTAAGATAATTATAAAATTAGAAAATGTAGTAAGGTGATCTCACTCTATTACAATCTCATTGTGTGTGTGTGTGTGTGTGTGTGTGTGTGTGTGTGTGTGTGTGTGTGTGTGTGTGTGTGTGTGTGTGTGTGTGTGTGTGTGTGTGTGTGTGTGTGTGTGTGTGTGTGTGTGTGTGTGTGTGTGAGAGAGAGTGTGTGTGTGTGTATTGTATCATATACATATTTATGCTCCCTCATATGGAGTTTCACAATAATATTTAACCATGAAAGATAACAAAATATGTAAGTCCTTAATATAATAATAATTATGAAGATGACTCACATGGAAAAAAATTAATCTCAAAGTGGAGCATTACATTACCAATAATAAACCCAAAAATTAAGCATATATTATTATTTTACTTATTTTTCACCTAGGATGTATAAATTTAAGGAAAATATTGACTAATTTAGCTATGTAAAATATGGAATTTAACCCCACTAATACAAATTGAAATGGATTTATTGATATTGTATGTTGTTAATTTAAAAAGGATAGATTAAAAGAAGGATAATATACTTGGTTATTTCTTATGTACTAATACTCATGTATGACATCACTAAATTTATAAATGCTCTGTATGTGCTTTGTCAACCACTTAGATGAGAAATAGGAGCTAAAACCCTTCCTAGATGCTAACATCAAAGTCAAACACCTATGGCAACTGTAGCTATTAGGGAGTACTAGTAGTATCCATACACATAATGTGTGTCTAATAAATATGTGAATCTTATTCTTATGTCTATAATGTGGAACTCATGTGTCTGCGCATCTCTCTTATCATGTGTTAAAATTTTTGTACTATGTCTCGTATATCCAAGCACTATTTTTATTTTAACACAATGTGCCCTTAAAGAGGGTTAATATTTTTAGTTGAAATTACCCCAACCGGTCCCCATTAAATGGTTGAGAATTTTAAACATTCCAACACTCCAAAAGGATCTCAAATTACACTTAGTTCCCCAGTTGTGTGTTTATGTGTGCAACATATTGAACAATTTAGAATGTATTGCTATCTTCTAAACTTTTATACTTGGCACCATGAAAATTAACTTCATATATTTTTATTTCACTCTATATACTAATATATTAATGATCCTTTAAGGTATTGATATGTGTATGCCTTTTTGATATTGTCTCAATAAAGTGATAGTTGTTTTCATAATGATACCCAAGTGTGCCAAGTGATCTCAAGTATCAAATGACCTTAGGGTGATTTGTTTTTATATGTGACTCTATGTTATTTCCTACTATGACTGACCTATGAAACATTTCTAGGATAACTTATTGTAAACTTTCCAATTTTAAACTAGACATTGTTGATAAAAGGGGACACCTATAGGGATTGATAGTGTCCACATTTAAAACTACCATCCTGCAAGTGTAAAACAAATATCTAAAAAATGGAGCTAATACATTTAGGATTATGGAAGGTTATTTTATAGACTCAATCGATCTTGAATAAATGTTTTTTGGAAAATAGAGGTGGCTAAGAGATAATATGGGAAAACAAATAGAGGTAATTTATGCTTAAGAGTCCAATATATGTGTAATGTCAAAACATGTCAAAATATGTAAAAATCAATGTTTCCAAAGTCAAAGGCCAAATTTATGTGTCTTAATATGCCCTCCTTTAATATAGTATTGAAAATAATCAATAAAAATAATAGAAGAAATGAATTTATTAATACTGATAACTATGATTAGTATTATAAAGTAGAAGCAAATTGTAACATTCACTCTACATGAAACCTACAAAAGAGGTACAGATTAATGTATCTTCACAATAATAAATATGAAATAAATTAAATCATTTAAAAACCTAAAATTTAAAATCTAATGAATTAATACACTAGATAATATGCAAACCAAAGATTTCACATGTTAAATTTGACTAAAAAAACCATAGGGTGATCATGCCCCAAGGAAATGCAAACTATAATTATCTATCTTGAAAATATCATGTTAGAAGTTTAGAAATGTATAACCTCAACCGCATTTTTCTAGGTTAAAAAATACCCTTTTTGAAACCCTAAAATTAGGTTCATATGTAAAATGATAAACCATTGTAGATGGATATAGAGCTAAAGTGATCATGTAATTATCATCATACTCCATTATTGAAAATAGAAAAAAAAAAAGTCTTTACATAAAAAAATGTGCATTCCCTATATGATCCATTTATTCCTAAAAATTATATAGAATAACTATTTGCAATTTTGCCTATCAAGGCCAAATTCCACCCCCTATAACTTGAAACTTTTCATGGAACTGTTATAAGCTTCTTCAGTGATAAATCTCCTTACAAAACTATGTATTTTTGCCTAAAAGAGAGATTTTTGAGCCTTTAAATGATAAATTTGGAGTTAAAAGACTATTAAAAAATCCAAAATACCTTAAAATACATTCATATATATGTCATTACCTTAGTCATTAAGTTTCATACTTTGGAAATAGCTTTTGATGCAAATCTAAAGAATAGTTTGGCCTCAAAAGACTCCCATGTGCCAAATACATCCCCATAAATATGTCAAAATATTTAATTATTTTTATATCATTATATTTAACTCATTTTATTCATTATCTTACCCTAAATTGGTGCTTCAAGCTCTAAGTGTGAAAGAAATGTAAAGAAAGGAGAGTTTTCATGTATTTTCATGCATAAGTATGGAATTGTATGGCCTTTTCCATATAGATGAGGCCAAAAGTTTGAATATGAAGATATAGAAGTTGTTAAAAAATGATTTCAAGTCAAAAGGATTCAAAATAGGCTCAAAACTAGTTTTCTCTATTCACCTTTCTTCTTTGCACATAGTGAGAGTGCTTCAGGTTTGTAAGTGGTATGGCCATGAGAGAGAAAATCTAGGTCTAAAATTTTGGGTAGATAAAGGGGTCTCATATGTTGGGAAATTATTGGTAGTGCCTTTTCATTGATTTAAATAGGCATGAATGATGACAAAGTGGTGAGAGAGAATACTCTTGGTCCATTCTTCATTAATCTTGTAAGGTTGGATGTTAGTGTGAGCAATTGGAGCAGTTGGTTATATGGAGGCATGATTGGATACCATGTAACTTGGAGAGATATCATTTGACATGTTATTGGTATGATCCTAGTAGGATAAGTCTTCTCATATGGTCTTCATGTGGAATTCTAGTCATCTTAGGCCTTGTATGTTTGACCTTTCTTGGATGCATATGGAGGTAAGTGTTGTATGACTTGTATGTTATTATTAGGTGATTATAGTGATTTTATTGAGTTCATTGAAGATATATAAGGTTCTATGAGCTCATTGGATAAGTTTCTAAGTACCTTCAAGAGGCAAATTAGCTTGGTGGTTCTAGGCCTAATAGGCAAGGTAGGCTAATGAGGTCCTTGTGAGTAGTCATGAAGAGATTCCAATCGGTAGAGATCATTTAATCATGGATTGTGGTATCAAATGTGTTGACCAAGTTTTAGGTCTTGAGGAGGAAGAGAAAGCAAGTTAGTACATTGGTAAGTATTCTATGCATACAAATTAGAGGTTTTCTAGCCTAAAAATAATTTTGTGATATTCATTTTCACATGTAGAATTTTCATGGGGATATGATACTTTTGAGAGAGGTGGAACATGGACCTAAGAATGTTTTACAAGTATTTTTTTAGTGGAATGAGGGATATATCTTTATGAACATTCGTTAAGAATGTAAACTGGTCAAAACCCTCTATAAACCCTCATAATGGAGTAATTGGAAAGAATTTGCTAGAAAGGACATAGAATTGATTGGTTTACCAAGTTTGACTATTGTAAGGTATATAGTAATCCTCTAGGAACTCCAAGTGGTAGTGGTGTGTAAAGGAAGTGAACAGAAGGTACAAAAATATGCTTGTTTCTAAAGATTTTAGTACTACAAGTAGGGTTAACTAAGTCAATGCATGAGAGTCATTGGATCTTGAAGGTAAATAATTTTTCCTAAGGTATATGGATTCAATTGTGAAATTTATGTTCTCTATGTCAATTATCTAAGTTAATAAAGTTTCCCTATCACTAATCTACCAGATAGTGAAAATAGTGACACAAAGCCAGTATGAGTGAGAATCCATTTAAGGATGGTGTGTAGGTGAGTAGGGATGAATCCAATGGTTTATGGTATTTTTTAAGACCTATTAATTATTTTTACTTGATTTTTATGACCATACACAGGCAAGAAGGTGCCTTCAAGATGACTTGTCTGAGTAATGAGGGTAGTAAAGAAGTATGTCTCGTAGAATGATCTATATGATTCACATATGACATTATAAATCTATATGTTTATGATTTTAAATGTTATAAGGTTGTTTGAGGATCACATGAATAATTTTAAGATCAATAAAGTCTCTAGACAAGTGTTAGATGTCATGTTCATCATGACTAGTTTTTGGAGCTTATAAGTAGCTTGGAGTGGCCTATTTGGAGAGGCTAGTGTGAGCTATTATAAGTAGAGTTTGAGGTGAGTAATATATTTTTGATATTATATGAGTGTAAAATATTTATTAAATGGATTTTTTCTTTATAAATTTTCTCTATTTTGGTTGGATCAGTCAAAGATCTTTGACTAAGTTTCCAGTTTGCACGACTAGTTTGAGTAATCAGTTTATTTGAGTTGGTTTGGACCTGTGTGAGCTATGTGGAGGTGAAAAATTGAGTTGGATGTGTTTTTTATGTCATTTAGGACCTATCCATGTGATTTTTTATGTTTTTTTTAATAAAATCAACATTATGCCTTAGTTCTTCTTGGAAGTATTTTTTGAGTGTTTGTAGGACTTGGAGCAAGAGACAGAATGGCTTAGATGGAGTAGTGGTTTGGAGTTAAAAATGTTTTAGACCAATTTGGGAGTGATAAATGATCTATTGGAGTCATTTTTTATGTTTTTCATCTATGTTTGAAGGCTAAAGGTTGACTAAAGAGTCCAAGGAGTGTCATGTTGGTTTTTAGGCCTAATTCCTTTAGGTTTCTATTAGGCCTAATAAATTTTTGGGTCTTAAGGGAAATGGATTAACTATTTAATGTTTTTTTCTCATATGTAACATGTTTAATAACATATTTTTAGTGTGATACATGTATTTAATCATCTTGGTTGACCAAGATGGGTTAGATGAAAGAGTGGTATATATACTAGGTGTATTTAGGCTATTTGGGAATGAGAGTGTGTGTGGATAAAAATGAAGGAAGGAGCTCAGTCAAGGAGTAGAGATGAGTCATTGAGGAAAATAAAAGAGTGAAGAGGATCATTCATGTTTTAATGATCATGTTCATGAGCTAACAAGTCATTAGACCTAATAATCTAAAGGGTGACTTGGTTGAGCGAATGAGGTAAGTGTGTCTACCTTGAGAAGAGAAGTAGTTTTTCAAGTGTTAGAACAAGAGAAGGTAATAATCAGGCATAAAATATATTATATAATTTGTGTAAATTATAGTAGAGGAGGTTGAGTGGGTGCTTAATCACATAGGGGGTTTTAGTCTCCTTGCTAGTTGGATCTAGCTAAAGGTTTAATAGTTACTAAACTAAATTGAGGGGTGGATGCTCCTTGATCACTTGGTACTTGTCTAAAGTCTCTTTTTTGATTCATATTTATAAGATAGTATTCCATTGTTTTTTTAGGCTTGATATTGGGTTTTCTCCCCTAGAGGGTTTCCCACATAAATGATTTGTTCATATGATGTATGCTCTTGTTCATGTTTTGATGTATAAGCTTTCATGTTCATGTATGATGAATGGGTTTTAGAATTGAATGTGCATTTTTATATAATAATTAACCCCCACCTCTTAGTATCTACTTCCAAAAATTGATATCAAATTAGATCCTTCTTGAGGCTTAATCAGCTTGGAAGGTGATCTTGTGAGTAGCTTGGTTGTTGATGTCTGCCTAGTCAGCTTGTTGGTAAAGTTGATGAAGTTGTTAATGATCAGTCTAGTTTTTATCATGGTTATTCATGTTTTTTGATTTTTTATTTCAACACTGATGAATTTTTAAGGTTTCTCTATGATGATAAGTCTATAAAGATCAAATTTGAAGTCTATATAAAGGTCTACATGTTGATACTAGCAAGTTCAAAGAAGGACTATACTGAAGCCAAATCCAAGAATAAACCTAAGTTGTATGGTAGGGATTATTGAATATGGTCTCTTGGTTAGCAATAATTATAGGTACAAATATGTGCAAGTGTCCTAAAAGGTAGAGGTTAGCAATTGAAGGAGAAAGATATCTTATTGGTGCCTTGATAATATATGCAAGTTATTTGAGGGATTTTAAGCATGGTGAGATCTATTAGAAGTTTTCATCAATATATTTTGATAGGATTAATTCATTTTTAAGGAGTTTATGGATCATATTGATTCATTAATTTTTCATTGAAGCAAATAGGGTAATTCGAATTAGGCCTCCTTGAGACCTAAAGAAGATATGGCAGTCAATGAAGCTTTTTAAGTAAAATTGAATATCTTATGGATATATATGCATGGAGAATACTCATATAAAATTTAATTAAAGTTTATGACAAGGTTTGACTCATTAATAAAATCTCCATGGAACTTGATTGTGTCTCAATGTCTCTTGATTTATAGACTAGTGTGACTTGCTAAGTTGAATGGTGACCTTAAACTCTCAAGATGACTGATCAAATTGTTTAATAGTGTTGCATTGTGAGCTGTCATCATTTTTTTTCTATCAAAATGACCTAAAATGGTCATAAGAGGTCTTTTTTCTATACCACATATCTCATGAACTAGTTTAGTATTCTAAAGGTGAAGAAATTTAGAGTTTGTATGAAGAAAAAGTTAGAGTTGACAGAGTTGATTATGTTCTTTGTCATGAAGATGAAGATATCTTGGTAAGGAGTAGAATGAACCAAGGTTAATTTACTACATGAGTTCATGTTTTTATTTTTATATTTGGATCAAGAAGGGGTTTAAATTACAAGGTTCAAAATAGTGGAATAGAACTTGAGAAACATTGATAAGTTAAGTTGACATGTTCATAGTGATCACTATCCATAACATCATAAGGTTCTTGTTTCTTAAAGAGGTGTTTGAAAAATTATTCATGAAGGTATGTTGTTGATATCATGAAAATTATTTTTAATTTTTGTAGGTGATAAAGCATGAGAGGTGTTCAAGAGGTATTTACTAGTCCTAAAGTGTATTTTTAATCAATTTTTGATGTCTTAGTTAAGTAATGATTTTAAGAATAAAGGTGGATTGGTTTGTATGAGGTCATGAGGAAGTTAGTCATGAATCATTCCTAGGTGGTCTGAGTTCTTGATGAGCTCAACTATGAGTTTTGTGGTTAAAATTTAGAGTTGACCAACTTTGGTAGTGATGTCTACGTAAAAGTTACACAAAGTTCTCTTATGGTGATTTATGATGGATATAAGATTGGAAATAGATGATTAAAATTGTGCTTGAAATGTAAAATAATAATATGAGGTTTGATTATATCCATGAGGTACTCAGGTATGTGTTTGACCATTTGGTCAAGGTGACTATTGTAGGTTGTGGCCTGTATGCACATATTACTTGATTTTAAGGGTTACTTAAATATTGAATATGTGTCATGAAATATTTTATCATTAATAAGGTCTAAACATGTTTTTAAGGTATGTTGAAAGTGGATTCATGCATCAAAGGTGTTTTGAAAGAAAACTTTTGAATTTTATGTGTTCACTGTTGAACTTATTTTGACCCAAGGAGGAGAAAGTCAAAACCAAGCTGAAGGAAGTCTATGTTCCCCATGGAGTGGGAGCTTTAAATTTTATATATAATTATGTATATATGTTCTCTAGGTTTGGTATCTATCTTGGGTGTCTGCATTGATGAGAGGTTGACCTTTGACCAAAGTTTACTTTAAAGGCCTAGTCATTTAGGCATGATTGAAAAAATGGTCTATCTTTCAATTTGAAGGCTAAAATATTCAAATCAACTAAATGGGCCAAATGGGTAGCTAAAAAAAGTTTTACAGTGGTTTGGAAGTAAGTATAATACATTTTATTCATGTTTTAGCTCACTAAGAGGCTTAATTGGCAAGTAGGCTAAAGAAGGAAGTATACTAAGAAGGATGAGTTGGAAGCTTATTCTTGTCATGTCTAACTTTAGATATGTAATTTCATGGTTTGAAATGATTAGGGTGGATATTTATGTGGTTTGTAGTGCCAAGATAAGGCTACAAGGGGTCTAAGTAGGCCTAGTGGAAAAATTGAGCAATTTTGTGATATCTTTCTAAAGAAGGTTAGATTTGTTAGTTTCAATTGAGTAGGTTGGTCTATTATAAGCATGATTAAAGTATGTTTCTTTACTTAGAGTTCCTTTTATGTTATACAAGGTGCCTTGAGTACAAAGGTGTGTGAGCTTAGATAGTGTTATGGTGCTCATATTGTTGTATGAGTTGATGATAGCTATTCTTAAATATACTACAGGTATGCATGGGTTGTATAGACTGAGGGGGAGCCTTAAAAGTGGAGAAGGGTCCTAGGGGTAGTTGTGTTACTATGAAATTGGTGATGGGTCCAACGATCTAGGTAGCTTGGAAGAAGGACTGAGTTCTAGCTATTTAGTTTTACTTGAGAAGATTTAGTTGTCTAATCAGATCTTTTGAAGGAAGGGAGTGTGCTTCAATATTGTCTAGGTCTCTTGGATACTTAGAGGTCTGAGTTCAGTGTTTAGAAAAGGGGTAGATGATTTATTTTTTTCTTAAATGGCAGTGGTTTAAGGGGGAGCTAGTGTGCTTTCCTAGGTAGTCATGTCCAAGGATCTTGAAGGCATATTGGATAAGTGCCCTGAAGTGGTTTGAGAAAGGATCTTGATCTAAGGGGGACTCTTATGTTGTTCCAAGGCTTGATATTATTCTCTTTAGAAGTTTTTCTCTTAGTTTCAAAGAGTGAGGGAGATGAAGGTATGTGTTCTTGGTTCAGATCTTGAAGATTTCTTGATTGAAGAGGAGAAGAGCTTGATATTGATAGATGAGTCCACTTTGTCATTTTGACAAAGGGGGAGAGAGAAGAGGAGTGTTTCCATAAATGATAAAGGGGGATATTTTTGGGACATTATTGGTAGTGTGTTTTCATTGATGTCAATAGGCATGAATGATGACAAAGTGGTGAGAGAGAATACTGTTGGTCTAGTCTTCATTGATCTTATAAGGTTGGATGCTAGTGTGACCAGTTGGAGCAATTGGATCTATGGAGGCATAAGTGGATAAAATTGAGCTTGGAGAGAGATAATTTTACATGTTTTTGGTATGATCCTAGTAGGATAAGTCTTCTCATATGGTCTTCATGTGGAGTTCTAGTCACCTTAGGCCTTGTATGTTTGACCTTTCTTGGTTGCATATGGAGGTAAGTGTTGTACAACATGTATGTTATTAGTATGTTATTCTAGTGATTTTATTGAGTTCATTGAAGATATATAATTTGTATGATTTTAGTGGATAATTTTTCAAGTACCTTCAAGAGGAAATATGGCCTAGTGGTTCTAGGCCTAATAGGCTAGGTGGGCTAATGAGGTCCTTGTGAGCAGTCATGAAGAGATTCTAATTGGTAGAGCTTATGTAAGCATGGAGTTTGGTATGACATGATTGGTCAAAGGTGTTGACCAAGTTTTAGGTCTTGAGGAAGAGAAATCAAGTTAGTACACTGGGAAGTATTATGTGTATACAAATTAGAGGTTTCCTAGCCTAAGAAGAAGTTTGTGATACTCATTGGCATGTGTAGAATTTTCATGGGGATTTGATCCTTTCATGAGAGGTGACACATGGACCTAAGAATTTTTTCTAAGTATTTTGTAGTAGATGGAGGAACAGATCTTTATGAAAATTTGTTAAGAATGTAAATTGGTCAAAACCCTCTATAAACCCTCATAATGGAGTGATTAGAATGAACTTGCTAAAAAGGACCTAGAATAAATGGTTGACCAATTTTTACTATTGGAAGATATAGAGGACTCCTCTAGGAATATCTAGGTGGTATTAGTGTGTCATGGAAATGAGTATAAGGTAAAAAATATGCTTATTTTTAAATATTTTAATACTACAAGTAGGGTTGACTGAGTCAATGCATAAGAGTCATTAGAGCTTGAAGGTCAAGACTTGTTATTGAGTTTTATGGAGTTAGTTGGGAATTTTATGTATTCTATGTCAATTATATAATTTAATAAATTTTCTTTATTTCTAATATGTTAGTGAAAATAGTGACAAAAAGCTAATATGAGTGAAAATCCATTTAGGGATGGTGTGTAGGTGAGTAGGGATGAATCCAATGGTGTGGGGTCTTTTTTTAAGACCTATGACTTATTTTACATTTATTGTTATGTTATGTTGATGACCATACATAGGAAAGAAGGTGATTTCAAAATGACTTGTCTGAGTAATGAGGGCAATAAAGAAGTATGTCTCATAGAATGATCTATATGTTTCATATATGACATTATAAATCTATATTTTTGTGATTTTAAATGTCATAAGGTTTTTTAAGGATCACATTGATGCATTTGAATATTAATAAATTGTATGCACAAGTGTTATATGTCATGTTCATCATGACTAGTTTTTGGAGCTTGTAGGCAGTCTGGAGTGGCCTATTTGGAGAGGCTAGTTTGAGTTATTCTGAGCAGAGTTTGAGGTGATTGAGATATTTGTGATATTATATGATTTTCATATATTTATTAAATTTATTTGGTATTTATTATTTCTCTCTAGTTTGGTTGGAGTAGTCAAATATCTTTGACTAAGTTTATGGTGTGCATGACCAGTTTGAGTAATAAGTTTGTTTGAGTTGGTTTGGACCTGTGTGAGCTATGCAAAGGTGAAAAATGGATTTGGAGGTGTTTTTTATGTGATTTAGGAACTATACATGTTATTTTTTAGGTGTTTATTTGATAAAATCAACATTATGCCTCAATTATTCTTGGAAATATTTTTTGGGTATTTGTAGGACTTGGAGCGAAAGAGAGAATGGCTTGGATGGAGTAGTGGTTTGGAGTTTAAGATGTTTTAGAACCATGTGGGAGTGAGAAATGATATATATTAGGTATTTTTTTATGTGTTTAATCTATTGGTGAAGGCTGAAGGTGGACCAAAGAGTCTAAGGAGTATCATGTTGGTTTGTAGGCCTAATTCCTTTAGTTTCTATTAGGCCTAACTGATTTTTAGGTCTTAAGTGAAATGGATGACCTATGGAATGTTTGGTTCTCATATTTAACATGTATAATAAAATATTTTTAGTTTGATCCATGTAATTTAATCATCTTGGTATACCAATAAGGGTTAGATGAAAGAGTGGTATATATACTAGGTGTATTTGGCCTATTTGGGAATGAGAGTATGTGTGGACAAAAGTGAAGGAAGGAGATCAGTCAAGGAGTAGAGATGATTAATTAAGGACCATAAATTTTTTAATAGGATCATTCATTTCTAAATTATCATGTTCATGAGCTAACAGTTCATTATACCTAATAATCTAAAGGGTGACTTTGTTGAGTGAATGAGGTAGGTGTGTCTGCCTTGAGAAGAGAAGCAGTTTTGTAGGTGTTAGAACAAGATAAGGTCATCATAAAGTGTAGAAGACATCAGAGTAGTGGTGGAAATAATATTATAGGTGGTTTAGTGGGTTATTAATCACATATGTGGTTGTATCCTCATTTCTAGTTGGAGCTAGCTAAAGGTCTAGTGCGTACTAGACTAAATTAAGGGGTGGATGCTCCTTGATCAACTGGTACTAGTCTAAAGTCTCTTATTCACTTAATATTTATAGGAAATTATTATATTATTTTTTTAGGATTGAGAGTGGGTTTTCTCCCCCTAAAGGGTTTCCCACATAAATGATGTGTTCATATGATATATGTTCTTGTTCATGTTTTGATGTATAAGCTTTCATATTCATGTATGATGAATGGGTTTTGGATTTGAATATGCATTGTTATCAACTAATTCACCCCCCCCCCTACCCTCTCAATTTATAATTCCAACATCATATATATTCCATATATGGAAATTGGTTATCAATTTGGTACTCTCTCCTTCATGAATCATCCTTTTGAAGTCAAGGAACTCACTATGTCTCTGTCATCCAAGAAGACAATTAGTTTTCTAAGTTTTCTCTTCATCTAGGCATCATGGAAAAAATTAAAAGTTTGTGGAGTTTCTCAAGAGCTTGATCCACCCTTTTTTGGAATTATTCAATTCCTTTTCACATGTGTGAGGGTCATATGAAGCTCAAAATTACATATAATGCAAATTTGTAGTATGCAAGAAATAAAGAGAGATTGTATGGTTCATAAGAGAGAAGGAATATAAAGATTTGTTGGATTCTTGATTTGAGGGGTTTTCATTCATTTCATGTATTCTTCATTCAATATTCTTAAAATATTCCTCAAAGTATCCATAGCAAATAATACATCAATATTTCAATATGTTCTACACATCTTCATGGAGTCTCAATTTAGAAAATTTTAAGGATTCTTAGCATTTGTTAATGTTCTTAGAAAACTTATAGGTTTCCATTTTGAACCATATGCTTTTTCAAATGCCTTAAAACTAAAATATCTTGTTAAAAATGTGCATATTATTACATAAGACCCCCAAGATCATATTTTCATACACTTCTCATGTTTTTTCACCTCCAGTATGTTTCATTCCTTCACTATAATAAGCTTCATCTCCATCTCCATTCTCTTTCCCACCTTCCACTCATATATCACCATCTTTCCATTCATTTCCATCCCATGAAAACACTATCAAGGAGGAATCAATAACTTTGGGAAGCATCCTGGTCATACAAAACTTGTATAAAATCCTAATACACTACTAAGTAGAGCTTATAAGTCCATATACAAACATGTCTAATGAACATCTATAGTCTGGTTAAGGTCAATTTCAAATGCTTGTCATAGTTGTTGAGGACTATGAAGAAAACTTAACACTATTTTTAATAAGGGAACATCATAATCTTATTGGTGACCACCTCCTCAAGTTCTCCAAGAACTCAATATTTGTCACAATCCATACAAGCATACAATCAACCTCCATCTATATCCATTTAATAAAGTTGAGATCAAAGATGGAAACTGGGGGAAAATCAAGGGTATGAGGAGAGAGTTGAGATAATGAAGAGATTAAATTGTAAATGAGAGAATTTGAATAACCTTGTATGTTTCTTGGTAATAAATTCAAGGCCTAAAACTCTTCCATAGTCCAAATAAGGTCCTAAAGATCACACATAGTCAAGCCTTTAGGGAAGAAAAGCCTATGTTTAAAATGTTGGAATGTAGAGTGATGAGAAGATAGTGTTTCAAGGTGATGAATATGAGACATATATCAAAGACACCCCAATAATTGATAAAATTTATATTGGGACCTATTTTCATAATAATTATCACCTATAGTAGGGTTAAATCCTTCTTAAAGTAAGCAAACTTGAGTCACCAAGCTTAAAACTATGATAAGGGTGTTATTATGGCATGAAGTTCAATGGTAAGTATGTCCATTTTTGAAGATCACTCAATATTTTTGGTAATGACACAACATGAAGTTCAAATGAAGGTTACACAATCATTCACTTCATCAAACATCACCTATAGTCTCCTCAACTAAAGCCTATCCCCAAGATAGTGAAGAAGATGAGAGTAGAGTTGTCTAATGGATGAGTCATATGATAAAATGGAGGATTAATAAGAATTATGGAGTGTGAAATTGATAAATACCATGAATAATTATACCAATTAATATCTATATTTATATTAACTCCCAACCTTCACCTACAACTGAGGGCATGAAGATGCTTCAAGGCAGTCTTAAGGAGTTTTTTAAGATACCATCAAGACAAGTGTATGAGACAAGTTTTTTTTGGAAAATAATATGGAATTAAATTTTAAAATGGACACCATTAAAAATTTACAAACATCACTTTCCATACAACATGCTTGTTTTCTATCTCAGTTTATACATTAAGGTTTGACAAGCCTCATAATGATTGAGTTTTAAAAGTAGGCATCAAGGCATTGGTCTTGGTTAAGATGAATGATAGAGAGGTTTCAATATTGATGGTGGAATATAAAACTTTAATAAGTAAAAAACTCAACTCATATCATTCATTAACCTATTATCCATATAGTGGCCCAAATGCACACCTGCAACCATCATGGTGATGTGAAATATTCAGTTAGGTAAGTAAGCTTAAAATAACCTTATGCTAAATATATGCCTCAGAGGTAAAAAAAATGATAGATAAATTTCATGGTTGAAAACATAAAAAATATTAAGGTTTAAATGTGATCTTAAGGTGGACTATATAGTCAAAAAAGTGACCTATAGGCCCCAGCCTATAGGTCCTCCTTTTGACCAAAACATTATCAAGTCAATAATGTCTACAAGTGCAATATGGTGAGGAGTGAGAGTATTATGATAATTAAAATTATTTTAAAATGAGTTTTAAAGTATGTTACTATAGTGGATATAGACCCAAAACTTCAAACATATACAACCAACATGTATCTAAATGGTCAATGCATAGTCAACTCCATTAGTAGTTTTGAGAGAATTTAGAGTTTTTGAGCATCTAAAGGTGGATTTAATCTCTTAATTTTTGAAAAATAATGATTTTTAATATATAAATCTTATTATTCTATTATAAATATCATACTATAGGTTTAGATAGTCATTTTTTTGTTACAAACCACATGCAGTTAGCAGGCAATCATAGATGAGATAAGTGAGCTTTTGAGAGGAGAAAGGAAGAATAATAGAGGGGTTAGAATTCATAAAGAGGTTATGAGATATGATATTATTATTTTAATGTCTTCTATGTAGTAAATGGCATTCAATTTTTTAAGTTAAAATCCATTAAGGGTAGGTTTAAGAAGAGGAAGCTCAACAAGTCTATGTATAGATGTTGAAATCCATGTGAGTAGAGTGTTATTTGAATGCATCAGTCACTTTTTAGGAAGATAAAGGAAGGGATATAATGACATTGAATCATATAATTAATAATAAATATCATTTTAGTAAAGTAAATTCACCATAACCTAGCCATTAGGGTTTGATAAGCTACAGCTGCTTAAAGCCCTAAGGTAGTGAGATCAAGGCATATAGAGAAAAAGGTGATTTTGAGTCTTAAAATAAATAATTATTATCACTATAATTTTTTTTTAATAATTTTAAAACCCATTTAACTATGTTCATGAATGAGGAAGGACTTAAAAACCTCTATTTTACACAAACACACATTCATCCCTACAGGCAGTCTTAAGAGACCATGAAGAAAAAAGATTAAGTTTAACCATTAAAAGGTGAAAATACAAGTTATATCATGTAATAAATAATTTTAATGAGATTTTTAACCCTCATATACTCTTACAAGTGACTCAAAACTTGAAACTCAGTATTAGGCCTTTTAGGCCTAAAGCTAGTCTTAAAACCTATAGGCCTATAACACTAGAAGACACTTTAAGACCTTATAAATAATATGTGACACCATTATAATGTTTAAGGAGATGTTAAATCTCATATATGAGGTTATTTAAATAATTTAAGTACAATGAAAGGTCATTTTCACTTTCAAGAGCAAACTTGAATTACACAGTCTACACACTCATTTTGACTCGCCTGTTTAAATGATCATATCTTTCACCACAAGGAGAGTTTGAAAAAAAAATTAGAATGATTTGAGTAAACATATTTAGTTATAATACATTAATTATTTGGGTTGATTTATGGGTTTATTTTTATGAACCATTATTAAGAGTATAAGCATGTCCAAAATACATTCGAAACCCTACAAGTAAACTTCACTATGCACATATATTTTCACACCTTTTGCATGATAACCCAATATTATAAATAAATTTAAAGGGGTATATGGAATAAATATAAATTTAAATAGGTTCTATTTTTTATGTTTTTACTTTATGAACCATCATTAAGAAGGTTCACCTCCAAAACCCTCCTATAGACTAGTTTTGATAAAAGTAAAGTTTATTGCATCCAAACACCAATTAATCACTTTATAACCACTATAAAAATTAATTAAAATTATAAATGGTCCTATAAATGTTACTATGAAGTATGTAACTATACAAACATGGAAGAAGATAAGGGTTTTTGATGAAAAAGTGCACAAAATAGAGGTATAAGGTAGTTTAATGAATTCCAATCAAAGGAGAGTGAAGTTTTGAACTTTTATTCCCCCTAAATCCATCATATTATCAAAAACATGCTTGAAAATTCCTCTATGAGCTTATTCAAAACAACTAATCTGCATATATTCTAGACAAATTGACCTAGTCAACTACTTTGACTAAATTATAGGTGTTTCTTCATCAAAATGACCTATTTCATGATATGAGGGGTTGTTACATGCATAAGTATCATTATATTTTTATTTTATAATGGTTTCATGTATGTATTATAGCTATCAAGTATATTAAGTTAGGCTACTAGGCCTAATTGGCCTAGTAGACATATTTGGTCAATCATGTAAAGATTAGGAATGGCATAGAAGAAATAAAAAATGAGTTCATGAGGAATTATCATGCTTCATGACTAATATTGAGTGTAAATAACATGATATAACTACTCATTAAGTGTAATTTCTATTCAAATTTTGTCTTAACTTCATCTACATGCTTAACTGGTCCTCACCATGAGTTAATAGATCTAAAGTGGCATCAATGCATATTCCATAGTCTTCATGTAGGAAGAGTCATTCACTTTACTTGATCTCATTTCAAGTGGATTTATTTTCCAATATATGGCATATAATTATTCAAAATGGAATTTTAACAAGTCAAAGATGGCCCACCACCTTGTTTTTCAAAGCCAAAGAGCCAAAAGGAGCATGCAAGAGTACTAAACAAGGAAAGATGTTTTGAGGAATATTGGTAGAAAGTTATAACTAAAGTTGTATTTAAGTTTATGATTAGTTTACTCTTTCTTCTCTCCTTTACACCACTCTATTGGTTTGTTCTCTTCTCTTTTTCTCATTTTTGCTATATATCTAGGCT